>PVKC010000406.1:0-21503 GCA_004027635.1 Crocidura indochinensis | reverse complement strand
TCTCCTGGGGGGAGGGAGGAGAAAGGAAAACAAAAGAGAAGATAAAAGCATTTCTCAATTTGTTTTAGCAATCCATTTTTTGTACTTTTTTTCTATTGTCTTTTCCTTTTCTTACTGAAACATTGTAAAAGAAGGAACAACTGCTTTAAAATTGTAGAAGAAGGAACAATTTTTAACATACAGGAGAAAGCAAAACTACTTAGCATTTGCAAATAATGTGAAAGAAGGAAAAGCCCAATAAATAAAATGTGACAAGCTTATAGATCTGGGCATCTTGAATTTTCTTTGAATCCCCCTTGTCAGTAATTTATATGTGTTTTTCATCATGACACTGGAATAAATTAGCATGCTGAAAAGTATTTATGATTATTTGACTAACCAATTCATTTCCATCTGTAGAAACTTTATTCCCAAATTTCTCATTCAGTGATCTTTTTAGGGGTAATGCTACAATATTCCTCTTGATTCAAGACTTAACAGAACAAAACCCATGCACTGAATCAATTATAAGATTCAATATTGCATCTTTAAATTTAAGAATAAAACACATATCTGGTATAGAAAAATATCAAAAAATTTTTCAGCATCCAAATATTCTGTAAAAGGACAGCTCAAGAGAAATGCTATATTTCATTTCTCAAATATCTTAAAATCATATTAAACTAAAATAAACTATTATTAATTTGATAGCACATATATCTATACATTATGACACTTGTTGGAAAAGGCAATGGTATTGTGTATTAGTTTCTGAAAGAAAAGCTGAAACAACAATTATGTGTTAACTACTCACGTGGTGAACAAAACTGTGATCGGCTAACACTGTATTGTTGGACTAACCCTTCTATACCTCAGAGTCCTGCAGTTTCCATAGAAACACAGCAATAGCTAGTGTCAAAGCTATAGTTATCTCCAAACAAAAGGCTGCCTGCCTCTCATTTCCAGTACACCCAAAGCTAAGGAACAAAGACTGTCTTTTAAAAATAGAAAAAGTTTCTATATGCTAAATGGCAATACCAAACTGAGCTACCACTTATAAGTCCCTTCCAAATACATTCTTTGATATAGGTAGAAAGGATAAATAAAATTGTCTTAATTATTTCTTTAACTAACACATCAAAGTAATGAAATCCCATGAACTCAACTGTGTCATCTAACATCTTTGAAACTCAAGAACCAACTGAGATTTTTAGTTTTCCAATATCTATTAGGGACAATTATGTTCTGCTAAAATCATTGTTTTCAATTCAGACATTTTATTTTATTAGAAAAAGTATAATCCCATTAAATAGCATAAAAGAAAGTTAAGAATTCAATTTGCGGGGCCCGGGAGATAGCATGGAGGTAAGGCGTTTGCCTTTCATGCAAAAGGTCATCGGTTCGAATCACGGTGCCCCATATGGTCCCCCGTGCCTGCCAGGAGCAATTTCTGAGCATGGAGCCAGGAGTAACCCCTGAGCACTGCCGGGTGTGACCCAAAAACCGAAAACCAAAAAAAAAAAAAAAAGAATTCAATTTGCATTTGAATTCATCATTTGTTTCTCTGTTCTATGATACCAAAAGTCCCCCCCCCCAAAGTAGTACTAATCTCTGGATTACCAATATATAATATACAACATAACTAATATAAACCATGTAATTACTAAAAAGCATAAAAAGTTTATTTACTTTAAAAATACAACTTAAACTTTCAAGCCACATGTTATTATATATATTGGGGCCACACCCAGTGAGACTCAGGGGTCACTCCTGAGTATGCACTCAGAATTCGCTCCTGGCTTGAAGGACCATATGGGATGCAGGGGATCGAACTGCGGTCCAACCCAGGCTAGTGTAGGCAAGGCAGACACCTCACTCCTTTGCGTCACTGCTCTACCCACAGGTATATTATTTTGACTTTGAAATCAAAAACACATATATTCCAAAAATGGAAAAAAGTCCATAGCTTTTTCAGTAAAATAGCCTGCACAGAAGAAATGCCACAAATAACCTATTTAATAAAGATTCTTATAAATAATGATAAGATTTTCTAAAATTACTTATTTACTTTTATTTGGGAGCCATGTCCAACAGTGCTAAGGGCTTATTCCTAGCTCTGCGCTATGGGTTTATTCCTAGCTCTGCACTCAGGGATCATTCCAGGCATGTATGGGGATGCTGGGAATAGAGTTTAGGGCAGGCAAGGTCAAGGTAAGCATCGTACCCACTGTACTATCACCATGGCCCCAAGATTGTTGTAAAAAATAAATACTAGAGCAAATAATTCATTAAAGTGTCAACAAGGGATTATTAAACTACAATTAGTAAAAAAAATCATGTCATGTACATGAAAGTCTAATAGCCTATTTTAGAAAAAGTACTTAACAAATAGATTGCAAAAGTTCTGTAAAAATTATTTTCTATCTCTGAATTAGAAAAATGACAATATATAACAAACCTGAATTCATAAACATTTATAAGCACATTGAAATTTGCTTCATTTTTTAAATTAAGAATATGTATTAAGGGCCAAAGACATAATATAGCAGGTAGGATGCTTGCCTTGCATGCAGCTGACCTGAGCTCCATACTGGGCATCAGTATGTATGTATGTATGTATGTGCAGTATGTATGACCAATACAAAGCCCCAGAACTGTCAGAAATAATTCCCGAGTGTGATCACTGCCAGTGTAACCCCCACCAAAAAAATAGAACATGCTAGAGGTTGAGAGTACAGGGTTTAATAGTGTTTCACTTGAAAGTAAATGAAGCCAGATCCTAGCACTATATATGGTCCCTGGTTCTTTCAACACTGCCAAAGTGATATCTGAATTTCAGAGTCAGAAATAATGGCTTTTAGGCACTCTGGATAAGCCCTTTCAACAAAAACAAAGACCAAAAGAGAATATGCATCAAAGTTTTCTTTTCATATTAACCTCATAATTACAAATTGCAACCAAACAGCATTTCAAGGGAGAGGTAGAAAAACTTAGAATATAATTTTATTTTAGATTAATTGCAATGCTGAGATTTTTTAATTAAATAATTTTTATTTTGACCAAAGTGAATTACAAATCTTTCACAGTAATATTTTAGGTACACAGTGACATTGAATCAGGGGCATTCCCATCACCAACGTTGCTGAGATTTTTATTGCCTATCTTCATGTAAGTGTGTGACTCCTTTTACAATTAAAGATATGCAATCATTAGGGTTTTGTGTTTTTTGGTTTTTGGACCACACCCGGTGGCACTCAGGGGTTACTCCTGGCTATGCGCTCAGTAATCGCTCCTGGTTTGGGGGATCATATGGGACGCCGGGGGATTGGAACTAGGTCAGATCTATTCCACTCCGACCCCTCAATCATTAATTTTAATGTTAGGCTGAAACTGTTGAAATCTTTATAGTTGCTCTAGTGTTCTATAAGGCTATATATATATATATATATATATATATATATATATATATATATATACACACACATGGCTATATATATATACATGGCTATATATATATAGCCATGTAGAATATATATATCAGCATTACAAAAATATTTACAATTAAGAGATACATATCACTATCAATAAGATGTAATAACTTTAAGCACTTTCAAACTACTTAGGAAATAGTTTCAAACAATTGGACTCAATCAAAAATAAAAAAATATACTTGTGGGGCTGGAGCGATAGCACAATCATTGGGCATTTGCCTTGCATGCGGTTGACCTAGAACAGATCTGGGTTCGATTCCCTGATGTCCCATATGGTCCCCCAAGCCAGGAGTGACTTCTGAATGCATAGACAGGAGTACCTCTAGCATCACTGGGTGTGGCACAGAAACAAACAAACAAACAAAAAAACATACTTGAAGAGAACCCCACACATAATGTAACCAGCTAAGCACAAGGGGGAAATTAAATTTCTCTGTTTCTAAAATTTTTCTTTTTTAATATAGTATATAAATATGTTTTGTGGTCATATTTGGGGTGCGTAGAGCTGATTCTAGATTGTATGCTCAGTTATCATTCCTAGCTGTATTTGAGGGGTTACGTAGGGTGCCAAGAATCAAACCCTGGTCAGCTACATGCAAGGCAAGTACCCTCCTTCTCTCAGCCCCTCTAAGATTTATTAATGAATGAAACTACAAATATGCCCCTTCTGATGTTTTTCCAAAATTGTGTCCTCCCCCCAAAATATGAGACTACATATTGTTTTAAATTAGTATTTTCCCCTTTCAATTGATCACAATAGGACCTGTGTACATGCTGCATTTGAAATAATTCTTGTCATTTTATTTATTAAATAAAGCCAGGCTATAGTAAAAAAAAAAGATGCATATATAGCTGCCGATTTAACTTAAAAATAAAATAATCAGTACAAATTCTTAGTAATGTAAATTAATGAATAAGTTACATTAAAGCAAGTCAGGAGAAAAACACATCTAAAATGTAGCCTACTATCTTTAGAGAAGTTAATTAAATGCTTTTTTAAAAAAAAAATAGAGCCATTTTATTTTCTACCACCTTGGATCAACATTGTGGGAAACACTAAGCTACAAATCTATAAATCAGTCCACAGAGATAAAAGCACAAAAAGAAAGATCGTATTTTATTCTGTATAGACTGACTCTGGACTAGACTACTAATAAGCAAGACCCCTAGAGAAAAGAGTAAACGTGTCAAAAGGCTAATCAACAGACACAAAGTTCAAGGTTATTTTCAGATGATTAAAAGTCAATGATACAATATATGTGACTTTACTATTTGTGGTAGGAGAATAACCATAACAATTGTCCAGAGTTAAAACGGGATTTTTTAAAGGACTATAAGAGAAATAGCACTTTTAGGTGAAAAGGGCATTTTCAAAAAAGATCTATGGCCAGAGACTTAATGAAACTTTCATAGAAAAAAATCTCAATTCATATTATACTGAGCATTATACGGGGTCTATCCTAATAGTGTCCCATTTTAAACTACCTTCTGTGTTGTCAATTTATATGTAAATTCTATGGAGAATTCAGTTTATGTGCTTTTTTCATGTAGCTGTCAGTAAGAGCAAATGTAGCTCTGTCATTTGGCTTCCAAACAAAGACTTAGCCAACCTTGATGCAAGGAAATGAATCTGGAAGAAGTCACAGAAATTCAGACCCTCAAAGAGCAAACTGTGCAGATCCGTGATGTCAAAACTTGAGTTGCTGCCAAAAAAGTCAGGTGTGCAAAGGATCTCTGAGTATCTTTTAACTTATTCAGGCTCTAATATATTCAAACATTGATCTTGGAAGCATGAGCATTGTTAGCATAGACTGAGTTACCCTGGGAAATCAATGTCATGAATGGACGAAGTAAGAATTTCCACCTAAATACTGTTTCCTTGGATATTTAATACCCTACCAAATTTTTATTTTTCAAACTAAGATTATTATTCAATTTCTCACGGTCCTACTATTATCTTTGAAGCCTCTAATATCTTGTCATGAAACCAAAAGAATAAATATGCAAAATAATTATAAGTCCCTAGGAATAAATGGACAATAATTATATGCATTGAAATGTTGAGGACAATTTGTAGTGTAACTTCAACCCAGATCCTTGCCTGGTCTGGATTGGAAATTGGGGACAAAAAAAAAAAAAAAAAAAAAAAAAACAATTTGTAGTGTAAGTCTTCAAAATAGAAGGCCAAAATCTATGCACCCAACTTTTTGAGTGACCCTCATATATGAAAATTCTATTTCCTGCCAAAAAGAAACTAAGAATATATTATTATATATTTATAAATATATATATTGTTTCCTTTATAAATATACAAATATATAAATATATATGAATATTTGTAAAAGTAATCAGAAATTACCAATTTAGCTTTAAACTTTCAAAAAAGCTATACATATATGGATGGAGAACTTGGCAGGAAGGAGGCAAAGTAAATGACAGATTAGTAGGGAATTGTTTTGATGGAAAAGGAGCCTTTGAAAGAAGACCCACTTGGATTTGAAGTCTATTATTGCAATTATTATTTGTATGACTAGATTCAGTAGTTGACAAAATGTATTAGGAAGAGATGATTATAGACTTTATTAGTTTCATTATTAAAAACAGTTATTAATTATATTTATAAATTGGATTACCCTTAACTATTAGTAAATATGTAACATTAAACTTTTAATATCTTCATTTCTATGAATTCAATAAATTATACAAAGATGCAATACAGTATAAGAAATATATTTCTATCCATTTCCCTGCAATGTCCATTATCTACATGTAAAATGTAATGCTAAAAAAAGACCATTCCCTTGGCAATTGACTTCAGAGAAAATTATCATATAAAGTTTATGCAAAAAAAAGTCCAAATCTAAATGTGATCTGGGGACATTGAGTAATATGATTAAGCATCACAATTTAAACTGGTAGCAGTTAAAATATATCTAAGCATAGCAGTTATTAGAATTTATTTTAAATACGGTTTAAGTTTTCAAAAACAAATATGTTTAACTATAATCTAAAATGTCTATTTTAATGTTATTAGTATCCAATAATGTGGTCAATAGATTTTTGATAGATAATAAAAACCAAAGCAATTATTAATTTTTTAGGGAAAAATATATCTCATTTTGATGAAGGGAAACTATAATGTGACATTTTAAGTAAATTCTTCAAATTATGCCATAACATTGATCTTTTTCTTATACACTTTATATTTCTATCTACCCCCAAAGCAACCCCTCAAAAGGAAAGTTTGACATTTAAAGATTATCTTTAGGTGGCCAGAGAGATAGCACAGCTGTAGGGCATTTGTCTTGCATGTGGTCAACCTAGGACAAACCTGGTTAAATTCTTGGCATCCAATTGGACACGAGCTTGCCAGGAGCAATTTCTAATCACAGACTCAGATGTAAACCCAGTACCGCAGGGAGAGGCCCGAAAACAAAAACAAACAAAATGATTATCTTTAATCCATTTGGTTTTCATAGAGTAGCAATTCAATAAACTACTTCCTTTAGAATTTACTGATTTCTTGCTCATTTAATTCATTAAATATTGGGTGATCCCAATATTTGCATCTAATCAGCTTTCTTTCAGTAATTTCCAACTCCAAAGCTACTACAACCTTATTACTAAATGTCAGAGCAAAATGGGAAGACTAAATAGTACAGTAAGTCCACCAGAGTTTTATTTTGATTAAGTGTAAAATGACATTCAAAACAAACACAGTTTTACAAATTAATATATTCTATCTCTGTAACAAGTTGTTTACTTGAATGACAGATATGAAGAGAAAGAACTGAGAAGCAGGGAACATAGAGCTTCATTGCTGTGTTCGCAAAAAACAATTATGACACCAGAAAATGATAGAGATTTGATATAGTATAAAAATATTTGGGGGCATTTGGGGGGGTCTTATACAGTATGTCCAAGATGCCTTTCAGTGATACCTCAGCAGAGGTTAACAGGTTCTATGTGATATGGTTATGTGAATCCATATGGACCTGAGAATCAAAATTGGGATTTTGAGAATATCAGGCATATACCTTTGAAGTTATTCCTTCAGCTCACTGAGTTTTCTTCTTTACAAAAGAGATGTTATTAGAAATTAGGTATCTGGATTAAATTGTATTCTATGGTGGCTTTCAACTTGGTCACATATGCCATTACAATGAGTTGTGTGACAATGATTTCTAGTTATATAAAATAATTAGAAATTGTTATGTAAATAAAGATTAAAATTTGAGGAAAATATAATTCATTCTAAATAATTCAAATTCATTTTATGAGCATCATTGCATTTACACAGACACAGAAGTTCTTGCTGACAAACTTCATAATTGGATAGTGGTTTTAACACATTCATAGAATATTGATATTGCTTTTCCAGGAGGCAGAGTTTAAATCAAGGTCCTTAAAAGAAGGGTTGACTTAATGACTCACTTTTAACAGTATAGTTTGGGAAGGAGAAAATATTATATTTAAAGAGGAGTAACCTTCTAGAAAAGCACCTTACAAAAAAGATCAATTTAGCATAATCTCTGTTGTCAGTCTTCCTCAGAACCCTTCCCCAGACTAACCAAGAGAAAACATATGACAAACACAAATTGGAATAAATAAATTCTTACAAATATTTGGCCAGGTCTCTTCAGAAGAATCAAGTTCAAGAAATTAGAAAAAATAATCATACACTGGAAAAAAATTGGGGCAATATAACTAAGTATAATTCAGTCTTCTGGATTGAATCCTAGAACACTAAAGGACATTTGTGATTAACCAAATGTGATTGAATTAGGAAATTCAAATAAAGTCAAGAGTTAATATGGTAGTATTGTTTTAATGCTAACTTCAACATTTTTATTACTGTGATTAGTTATATAAGCACTTGAGGAAATCAAATTATGTTATATTGAAACTATCTATACTGTCTCTGCAATACTCTCATAAATTTAAATTATTTCAAATCATCTCAAAATTAGTTCATAAGGCCCATACTAAGAAAGTAATTTTGAAATTAATATTGGGTTGATGAAATAGTAAAATTAAAAATTTTGAACAAAAAAATTAGCTCATAAAGTCTGATGACATGATTCAGTGGCAGCATCAGTAAACCAACCTATATAATTACAACATGTTAGATAGAAGTGATGTCCTTAAAAAATTGTTTTTGGTTTTTAGGCCACACATTCTCAAGGGTTACTCCTGGCTTGGGGTACTATATGGGATGTGGGGATCTAATGTGGTCCATCCTAGGTTTGCACATGCAAGGCAAATGCCCTACTGCTTATGTCACCACTTCAGCCCTGTTGCCCTCAAATTTTTATAGCTATAATATAACAACCTTGAGACTCTTTTCTGGTGTGTCTATGAGCACTTTTTCTTGAAATTCTACCTTTCAGAAATGAGTTGCCAGACTAGGGGTGTCCAAGTCACATACAGAAACCACACATAGGTGTATTGACAAATCTCAGTTGAGTTCACAGCCAACCATTAGCATCAATTGAGTCTCTTGGACCTTCCAGCTCATCCAAAGCCCCAGATAAGTGCAGATGTTCGATTGTCTTGCAGCCAATACCATGTGGAGCATAAAAATGAAAAGAAAACCCACATAACTAAGAGAGAAAAAAATAAATGTTGTCTTTAACCACTATTTTGTTGCATCCTTATTATAGTTGTTTGCAAAATAAAATGAGTTAAATGTATAACATAAACTTAATTATACTTATTTTTCTAATGTCTAACAGCTCTCTTAAAATGTACGGAAACTGATTTCTTAGATTGTCTTCTATGTACAAGAAATTCAGTGACTATACAGATTTTACATTTATTTTATTCACATGTATACTCTACTAACAAATTTCACAATGGTTATTGAAATGACGACAAAAGAATAAAAAGCCCAATTCACTTAAACTTAGAAAGATACACACAAAATAGTGTATATGAAGGACAATATGCTTACCCCACTCATAACTTAAATTAGCTCAACACTTACACCCTATCCATCAGCTTCTCTTGGCATCTCCTTTCAAAGTCTATTCCTCTTATCATTCAAGAAAACAAAAGCAACTTGAGTCTACAAATTCCCCTTTTCCTCAAATTTACTTGGAATATATTTTCATTCATGTTCTCTTGAATCAATGGAAACCTTCTATGTAGAATCTTCACCCTGATGTAGCCTAAATCCAATCACCTTTAACTTTCTAATCTCCACTTCACTATGTACAAAAACTCTAGGTTAATTTTAATATACTCTGCTTTCTCCAACATAATATACAAGACCAAATACACACAATTGAAACTTAGTTATCTTCCTTTTTTGTGTTTACAAAACTAAACACAATTCCTTAAATAGATCTGGTACAAAGTGGATGTCAGTAATCTTTAAAGGATTGATTAACCTTTCTAGTAATCCCGTAATGAATCATTCTCTATTAATTTTCCATCAACCTATAATTTTAGACATTTTATTTGTTTTATATTTTCTATATTCTTTGCTTTTGATGGAAATACACCTTCTGAAACTAAGCATCCCATATATCAAACACCATAAGAAAAACAACATGCTTCTCATATGGAGGAGAGAGACTCAATATTAAAATTTATCTTAAAGTGTTAAAGATAATATTTATTGCAGCCTGGACTATAAAAAAGTGATTTATGATATATTTACTAAAAGGCTTAATAGACATTGTTCCTACTTTTTCTTGTCTGTCTTTTATGAGCATGTGCAATTGTTGGCACTGCTTCCTTCATAGCCTCTTTCCTGCCTTCATTCAAGGACATTTTTTTATATCCACTGATATAATACAGATATTTTTATGAATTTTGTTCAAAAACATGTTTCTGATCCATACAATAACCTTTATTTCAGTTTAGTCAATATTTAATTATCATTAATAAAGCAATTTTTCACAACACACAGATTTTTCTTCCAATACAGACTATATCCTAAAACTGAACCCATATATAAAACTATTTATATTGGAGGTGTTCATTGAACTTTCTTCATGTGCCACATACAAGGTATATGTTTTCATTGTATGACTGAAACTTAACCATCAGCAACTTTGTTACTGCCTATCTCACAGAAATTCAGTAAGAAAATAAAATTAAATAAAAAAAAACAAAGTATGTGTTCTAACACTTGAGCCACATCCCTGGAACTAAATCAACATATTTAAGCCACATATTTAGCCATCAAATAACAAGCTAGTACTTTTCTTCTTTGTTTATAATTTTTTCATCCCAGATCCCAAGTAACTCAATTATAGCTGACACAAAGCATTTATTATTTAAGTGACAATCAATCAACCTCATAAATTATGAAAATAATGTTTAAATAACTATAGCCCATGAGGTTTTAAGATATAAAGTTAACATCCCTGTTTATATTTTCCCTTTCCCCATACTCTTTATATTTATATTTCCCTCTCTTTCCTTTGAGCTTTAACTTGCCTAGCACATATCTTCATCATACACTCCTCTTCCACCCATACATTTTTGCTCTTTTGTAGATATTCTTTAACATGTGTTCATCTGGTCAAAGCAACTAGAAGAGAGAGAGGGAAATAGAGAAATACAGAGAAAGAGGATGTTTCTGAATAGAGGAAACAAGACAGATTAGAATTTAGAAGAAAAGTGAGAAAGGTCAAAAAGCAAACTGAAAAAAAGAATTAAGGATTTAAAACAAAAGAATTAAAACTGTCATATAAAGGGGGAAAAAGAAAGAAGGGTAAGTGACAAATTTTCAATTCTAAAATCAAAGAAAACTGTAATGACTCACACTCAAATATATTTATATTTGTAAATATATATTTATTAATAAGCACTAATAAGAATAAAGAAGTATAAACTAGAAAGAGAACACGGATTTTTTTGTTTAACATATTTAAGTCCTAATGAGCTTTCATTGAAAAACTTTAATCCAATCACCATGAAGATAATAAAAGGCAAACTTTTGTTTACAAAACTAGTGTTTGAAAATAAACTGGAGCTAGATCTTACTATTAATAACATTGCATAGTAGAAAATAAAAAATGTATAGGATCATATATATATAAAATCAAAAGGCAATATCACAAAGTTGATTTGTTTTTCAGTTACTTTAAAAGTCTATTCAGTGTCATAATTGCTCCATCTATACTTTATAATTTCTTATTTTCAGTAGTAGGGATGGAATCAAAAGGAATGGTCTCAAAATTAAACTCTACTGATGAACTATATTTCTGGCATCCCTTTAGTAATCACTGATAAGCTGATAAACACTATATATAATGAAAATATGAATGTGACTGGCTCAAAATTTAGAATAAGCAAAGTTGACATTCAAATTAATAGAGTCCAGAGAAGTTCTGACAAGAATAGACAATGGAGAATACCAAATTAAAACCCATCACCCACTAGCATTGTATTCCTCTGCACTGAATGGCAGAGACATAAAACTAGGAAGTCCTGTTTGACCACAATATGGATGATATGAATTAGAGGGGATTACCAGGCGTCATGGGTCCAAAACAAAGCTGCATTTGAATGAGGTCAGCAGGGTATTAAGATCTCCTTCTAGTATTAATTAGTTCCCTAATCCTATTGTTAATGTCCTCTAGGAGAATGAAAATGATCATTAACATTATTTCTTCAAAAATGCTGCAATGAATACTGATTGTTTAAATTTATTTCAATGATACATCTTGAGAATGATCTTGATATATTGAAAAATGATATATTTTCTAGTTAATCCTAATAATCTGTTCATTGATTCAAATATCCACATGTAAATTTCTCATACAGGTATACTAAGAAAAAGGCATGCATGTAAAATATGCCACTATCATATAACTCAGATATTAATCATCTTTGTACATCTACTGAATTTTAGAAACTAGGAAATTTTTTATCAATATCTTTATTTAAACACCTTGATTACAAATATGATTGTAGTTGGGTTTCAATTATGTAAAGAACACCTCCCTTCACCAGTGCAACATTGCCACCACCAATGTCCCAAATCTCCCTCCTCCTTAATCCACCCCCACCTGTAAACTAGACAGGCTTTACACTTCCCTCATTCATTCACATTGGTATGATAGATCTCAGTGTAGTTATTTCTCTAACTGCACTCACCACTCTTTGTGGTGAGCTTCATGTCATGAGCTGGACCTTCCAGCCCTCCTCTCTTTATCCCTGATGATTATTGCAAAATTGTCTTTTATTTTTATTAAAGCCTATAGATGAATGAGACTATTCTGTGTCTCTCTCTCCCTCTCACTAGGAATTTTTTTCATTTCATCTTACATTGTCTTTTTCATATTAGTAACTAGAAGGTACAGCTAATTAAAAAAAACTTTAAAAATCTTGATAACCAATTTCCTTTTCATTTTGCCTAAGATTTCAGAAAGCACAGAATATGACTGTGCTAAAATCAGTAGCTAAAACTGTAGTTAAAATCTTATCTTGTGATAACAACATCTAAAATGTCTGTCTTATGTTAATAGCTACATAAAAATGCATAAAGTAAAAAATTATCATGTTAAAACGATCTGATTTTTCTAAATTCTAGAATTTTATCTTGTGTTATTAATACATAGAAACACAAGAAAAGAGTTGAAAGACAGGTTAAAATAAGACTCTTTGATTCATATCATCAGTCTTTCTTCAACATTCTATCTCTTATTAATGGTTTTTCATTTTGCCATCTTCCTAGTTCCTAAATTTGGCAATGGCAATACTGGCCAGCAAAGACAGTGTTCTGTGCCAATATGCCTGGCTTTGCCATCTGCATATGTCATCTGCCAGGCTCTTCACAAAACGATTTAAAAGGGAAAGAGCTAAAAAGAAATTACCATTTATAGCAATTATATTTGTTCTGAGTAATAATAATAATAATATTTAGTAGTATTACTCTCTCAAAGAAAATTGAATGTTTAAGTCTCATTTCTTATTAAAATATCCATAAAGTCCAACAACATATATTTGGTGCTTAGCTAAGAGAGTTTTAAATTAGATGATCATCTAAGTGAAATTTAAATATTTTATAATATGCTCTTTGATATTAACACTACATAATCAAATATAGAATGGTACATCTGAGGCAATTCTTAGAAATTTCTGTACATTTGCATGTGGTAGTTTGCTATTCCCCTGTCTAGTTAACAGCCACTGAGAAGCAGTTTCTCAATTTCTGAACATGTTTAATCGACCACTATGGTTGTCATGCCAACCAACATAGAGAACTTGGAGCTTACATGGGGCCTTTCAATACAGTGACCCAATTACTGTCAACGAATTCACTGGAAAAATAAAGGGAATAACATATTAATGAGATTTATTTCTGAAAATGAACTACAGAGATGTTTGCAAAAAAGATTGTCATCAGATTTTTAAAATAATCAGAACACAATGACAAAACAAGTATAATGCTTTTCATCATTTGGCTAGTTTATTCTCTATTGAATTTCTCTTTTTTGAATTAATTTATATCAAAAATACCTGATGTCAATATATTTAGATTCTTTTTTTATTACAAAAACAAATACCACTTAAACATTTATTGATACCTGTTATAAAGATGCTATATTTTCCAAATTGGAACTCATCAAATGGGAATAATCTATGTTAACTTATAAAATAAAAATTAAGTATAGACTAAATTGTATAACACTATTGACTATTATTTAAGGAAGCTCTTGACTCAAAAGCAACTAGAACAAATGTATGATCTGATAACTTTGAAAAATAATAAAGTCAATTTTGAATTTCATTAACATATTTATTATAACATTAATTATAATAACATGCTATACATGTTAGCATAAATGTCAGCACTGGTTTAATATATTTAAATTAATCATAGGTTATACATTATTTAAAAACTGGTTTTGCTTGGCCATTTATTATTTTATGATAATTCACATTTTGCTATATATTGAGTATGAGTCTGGAAGGAATTAGTAAAAATAATGTAAATACTGCTATTTGTTAGTAGTTTTATGTATCGTGGATTTCAGATTACTTTTTTCTTTTTTTTGGGTTTTTGGGGAACACCCAGCCAGCATTCATGGGTTACTCCTGGCTCTACACTTAGAAATCGCTCCTGGTAGACTTGGGGGACCATATGGGATGCCAGGACTCGAACCACTGTCCTTCTGCATGCAAGGCAAGCACCTTACCTCTATGCTATCTATCCGTCCTCCTTCAGATCACATTTGAATATAATCATGGCATGCATAGTTTCTTTTGAGTGCAAATATGGGTGCTCACATAAGTTACTTATATAAATAAAATCAGAATATATGTTCATTTAACTTATTAAATATAGGTATTATATTTAAAATGTTGAGCAGAAAAGATTTTCTAGTTCTGGTATAATGCCAGAAATCAATATTCTATAATGCTTTTACATTGCTATTGAAAATATGGATCAAAAGGACATAAAATTAATAAAAGTGAAGACATACTTTCTTAAAACTGCAAATTGGAAAACTAAGGTCATGGAGATTAAATTATTTACCATATAGTACCCTGTCAAGTAATACGTAAGAACCATTTAATTGAAACCTAGATTTAAACTATGTAAATGATTTAAATCTATGGTTATGCTGTTAGAAACATTCTTAGTTGTAAAGGAAGACTAAATAATTAAAAAAGCTAATTTTAATTATTTCAGTTTATATCATAGAGAAGATCAACTTTTATTCACCTAATGGAGATTACTCATGTGACTATGTATTAAAATAGGAAGTTAGTCTTAGGAGAAATATATGTTAGAAGAATTCTTATATCACTTATATATATATATATATATATACAATTACATGCAATATTAGTTTTTTAATATTTTGTAATGGATATTTTATTGTTGTTGATTTTGGGTCATATTTAGCAATGACCAGGACTTTCTTTTGGCACTGTGCTTTGGTATCATTCTTGGCAGTGTTTGGGGGCCACATGCAGTGTTGGGGGGTCAAAACCAGGATAGATGAAAGAAAGGCCAGCAACCTATGCCCTGTGCTAGTTCTTTTTCCCTCTGGGTTACTTTTAATTACTTTCTTAAAATTATTTTCTAACCTGTCATACTTCCCAGGTACTTTTATATATTAGCAGTATTTATGAAAGTTTGTTTTTTAGTGAAAAATATTTTTAACAAATGAATTACTTGATACCACAGCTGTGATCATATTAAATTTTTACTATATAAACTGTAGTTTTCACACAAACTAGTCATTGGTGAAGTTAATTATTAATTAACAAAATAATTTAATTATTATATTAACAAAATAATTTATTGCAGTAGGTTTTACAGCAACAAATAAGTACTGTTCTTTTATATTTTCTTTAGATGAATTGTTTGACCTATGGTCAAAAAAGGGACAATGCGGTGGGGTGATAGCACAGTGGGTAGGGCATTTGCCTTGCATATAGCTGACTCAGGTATGAACTGATACCTACTATATGCTACTTCTGAGCCTGCCAGTTGTAATTTCTGAGCACAGAGCTAGGAGTAACCCCTGAGTACCACCACGTATGGCTCAACCTCTCCAAATATATACAGTTAATATATGTTGCAAATTTCAAATTTCATATATAAGTTTTTAATCTGTGCTTTAGGTTTACTTTTGCTTAATTTGGTGAGACACACATGACAATATTCAGGGGCGACTCCCCACTCTGCACTCTGAAATTACTTCAGGCAGGCTAACCATATGGAATGTTGAATGTCGAACCCTAGTTGTTCACATGCTCACTTACTTCATACCCACTGCACTACCTCATTGGCCCTTCTGTGCTTAATGATAGCAAACATTATATTTCCTTCTTTGTTTTATGGTGAATGAGCATAAACAACACAAATTTAAGATAAGTATTAAGCAAAGACTAAGCTCAAAGAACATGTTGTGCCAAATTATTTTATTCTGGAATGTTCCATAAACTCTTAGTTTCTACTCTTAAAAGTATATTTAAAAAATTAAATTAGGGGCCCGGGAGATAGCATGGAGGTAAGGCCTTTGCCTTTCATGCAAAAGGTCATCGGTTCGAATCCCGGTGCCCCATATGGTCCCCCGTGCCTGCCAGGAGCAATTTCTGAGCATGGAGCCAGGAGTAACCCCTGAGCACTGCAGGGTGTGGCCCAAAAACCAAAAAAAAAATTAAATTAACAATACATAAAATAGCAAAATTATAATAAAAAGTATAACAAAATAAATAAAAGCAAATAATAAGACTCAATAAAGCAAAAAAAAAACCCAAAAAGAGACAACTTTATGTTGTATTTTTTCACTTATTAAACATTCATTTTAATACACTTGAGAAAAATACTTTTTAATAAGGTTTGAGGTGGCATTTATTTTTAAAATATCAACTGTTTCTTTTAAGCAGAGTAACTAATAATTAGAGATAATGAAATCAAAGTAATTAATTAATATAACATGTTAGTTGTTAATGTTTTCAATTTATTGTATTGCTATATAACATTTTAGTATTTTAAATAATAAAAAATTAAGTATAAAATATAATAATAAAGTAATTATAATATAAACTATATAATATATGTACTTATAAAAGTACTTTTAATATGTTTATAATGCATTTTTATAAAATTATATACATTGTGTTCATTATTGAAGATGAGTCTGTATTTGACAATAACATGTCTTTGTACAGTCCTTTCTCAATATCAATTGCTATTTTGAAACATGTTCTATGTCTTTATACAAAACAAACATCCTTGTAATTCAATCCTCAGGACCCTATTAGTTAAATTTAGAAAATTCTCATAAAATCATTTTCCTTAGATAAACAATGAAATAGTGTTGGGCACTTTTGTAAAGGGTCCCTGGGCTCATTTACACATTGAAAACTACACATATTTTAAATTTAAGCCTTTGTGGCTTTTAGAATTTTAGAATTGATTTTAGAAGTGCCACTATTTATGGCAGTTATATTTTTCCCCTACAGAAATTCCCTGTGGAACATTCCCACCACCAATGCCCCCATCTCCCTCCTCCCCGCCCCTGTGAAAGGCATTCTCCTTCTCTCATTCTTTAGCATTGTCATGCTAGAAGTTAGTGTAGTTATTTCCCTAACAGTATTCACCACTCTTTGTGGTGAGCTTCATATTTTGAGCCTGTCCTTCTGGCCCTTAACTTTATTGTCTCTGGGCCTTATTATAGTAATGCCTTTAATTTTTCTTAAAACCCACAGATGAATGAGACTATTCTATGTGTCTATCTCTCTCCTTTGATTAATTTCACTGAGCAAAATCAATTTCACGTATATCCATGTATAGGATAATTTCATGACTTTATCATTTCTGACGGCTGCATATTATTCCTTTCTGTATATGCACCACAGTTTCTTAAGCCATTCATCGATTGAAGGGCATTTTGCTTATTTTCAGAGTCTAGCTATTGTAAATAGTGCTGCAATGAATATAGGTGCAAGGAATGGATTTTTGTATTACATTTTTGTGTGCCCAGGGTCTATCTCTATGAGTTTTATAGCTGGACAATAGGAGAGTTCAGTTTTCAGTTTTTGGAGGAATCTCCATATTGTTTTCCATAAAGACTGTACTAGACTGCATTCCCCTCCAGCATTGAATAAGAGTTCCTTTTTATCCACATCCCTGTCAGCATTGATTGTTCTTGTTCTGTGTGATGTGTACCAATCTCTGTGGTGTGAGATGGTACCTCATTGTAGTTTTGATTTGCATCTCCCTGATGATTAGTGATATGGAGAATTTTTTCATGTGTCTTTTGGTCATTTTTATTTCTTCTTTTAGGAAATGTCTGTTCATTTCTTCTCCCTTTTTTGATGGTGTTATATGTTTTGTCTTTTAAAGTTCTCTCAACAACTTGTATATTCTGGATATTAGCCCTGTATCTGATAGGTATTGGGTGAATAGTTTCTCCCATTCTGTGGGTGGTTTTTGTATCTTAGGCACTATTTTCTTTGAGGTGCAGAAGCTTCTCAGCTTAATATAGTCCTATCTGGTTATTTCTGTTTCCACTTGTTTGGTGAGTGATGTTTCCTCCTTGAAGTTGCCTTTAGTCTCAATGTCATGGAGTGTTTTACCTATGTGTTGCTCTATATACCTATGGTTTCAGGCCTGATATCAAGGTCTTTAATCCATTTGGATTTGATCTTTGTGCATGGTGTTAAATGGGGGTCTGAGTTTGCTTTTTTGCATGTGGCTAACCAGTTGTGCCAACACCACTTGTTGAAGAGGCTTTCCTTGCTCCATTGTGGATTTCTTACCCCTTTATAAAAGATTAGTTGATTGTATGTCTGGGGAACATTCTCTGAATACTCAAGTCTACTCCACTGATCTGAGAATTTGTCTTTATTCTAATACCATACTGTTTTTATAACAATTGCTTTGTAGTACAGTTTAAAATTGGCAAAGTAATACCTCCCGTATTCTTTTTCCCAGGGATTGTTTTAGCTATTCGTGTTTCAGGAATGTTTGATACACTTCTTTGAAGAATTCCATGGGTGTCTTTAGAGGGATTACATTAAATCTGTAAAAATTCTTTGAGGAGTATTGACATTTTAATGATACTAATCCTGCCAATCCATGAGCAAGGTATGTGTCTCCATTTCCTTATGTCCTCTCTTATTTCTTGAAGCAGGCTTTTGTAGGTTTTTTTGTATAGGCCCTTCACCTCTTTAGTTAAGTTGACCCCAAGATATTTGAGTTTGTGGTACACTTATGTGAATAGGATTGTTTTTCTTTTATTTTTTTATTTTTAATTATGAGAACAAAGATGCAAAGAAAGAGGACAAGGTAAAGTTACAGTGGGAGGACGATCACCCATAAACAGAATTCATCGCTCTGCAGCTGCGCTTTTTGGGTATGGGGCCTGAAGAGGTTACAGTCCGTAGTCCGGCTCAGCAGAGAGGAGGAGAGAAGAGGCAGAGGCATGGCTGGTGGTGGTCTTTATGTTTCTGGGATCCCCAATCACGCGGCTCGATTGGCCCCACGTGGGGCCAGTCCATGGTCTGGCTCGGCAGAGAGGAAGAGAGAAGAGGAGGATTGTTTTTTAATGTCCATTTCTTCTCTATCATTATTAGTGTATTTGAAGGCCATTGACTTTTGCATATTAATTTTGTAGCCTGCCACTTTGCTATATGAATCTATTGTTTCTAGAAGCTCTTTGGCAGAGTCTTTAGGATTTTCTAAATATATTATCATGTCATCTGCAAACAGCGAGAGCTTGATTTTTTCCAACCTCTTTGGATGCCGTTGTTATCTTTTTCTTACCTAATCGCTATGGCAAGTACATCCAACACTATGTTGAATAGGAAAAGTGAGAGAGGGCAGACTTGTCTTGTACCAGATTTTAGGGAAAAGGTTTTGAATTTATATCCATTGATAATAATATTTGCCACTGGCTTGTGGTAGGTGACTTTGACTATATTGAGAAAAGTTCATTTCATTCCCATCTTGATGAGGGTTTTTTATAAGAATGGTTGTTGGACCTTAACAAGTACTTTCTCTGCATCTATTGATATGATCATATGATTTTTTTTGTTTTTGTTGATATGGTATATTATGTTGAATGATTTAAGGATGTTAAACCATCCTTGCATTCCTGGCATAAAACATACTTGGTCATTGTGGATGACCACCTTGATGTTGCATTGAATTCTATTTCCCAGAATTTTGATGAGGATCTTTACATCTGTGTTCATCAGGGATATTGGTCTGTAATTATAGTTTTTTTGGCAGCATCTCTGTCTGGTTTTGGTATCAATGTGATGTTAGCTTCATAGAAACTATTTGGAAGTGTTTCTGTTTCTTCAATTTTATGAAAGAGCCTTCAAAGAATCGGTAGATGTTCCTTTTGAAAGGTTTGAAAGAATTCATTGGTGAATCCATCTTGACCTGGGGTTTTGTTTTGGAGAAGATTTTTGATTACCATTTTAATTTCCTCAATAGTGATGGAGCTGTTTAGATATGCTATTAGGAGCTATTTTCTAACTCCAATTTACATCACATTAATTTGGATACATTTTTGGAAGTCCCTTTGCATCTGTGAGTATTTGAAGTCCTGCTGTAATGCTTGAAGATACAGTGGTTTTATCATTACTTGATTAGTGACGTTGGGAAAAATCACTAAAATCATGTGTCTTAGTGTCATTATTTTGAAATGAGACTAAGACAAGTGAATAGAATTAATGTTGAATAGAATTATAGTATAATTGTTTTTGGAATTTGACAAATTAATCTGTGTAAAGCATGTCAAATATGCTTAACACAGAGTTAGCCTGACAAATGTGAAATATTATTCCATATTTTTAAATTTACTTAGCCCTAGTAAAAAAATTGGGTATCTGACTTTACAGTAGCTTTCTGTGACTTCCAACCATTTCAGTAATTTTCTTTACAAAAAATTTTGTAATTGCATACAATTCACATGAAGAGTCACTAACTCAAGACACAGAATAAGAACTATTGTATTATTAATCTCCAAAATTTAGATTAAAACGTTTTCATCTTATTCTAAGAACAAACTCTAGAAATAAAATATGATTTAAGAATTTATTGAGCTGATTGATATTAAAGAAATTGAATACACACTAAAGAAATCCATGGTTCAACATGAACGTGGGGATACTGGAAAGTCCTGGTAAAATAATTTGAGCCAAGCCTAAATGGTAAATACAATTGTCAGGCAAGAAAATAAAGATAAAGAACAATATGTGGCTAAGTACATAGTATAAATGGTGATGCTATACTAGAAAAACAAGAATTTCAATATTATGCAAATAATAAAGGTGAAAATCAAGCCAGCTTGTGCTGTGTTATGTGTTCAAAGATTCTAAGATGACAGAATAAGGAAAACAGATTAATTTTAGATAAAAAGAAAACTTAAGGAGCCTTTAATTTACAAAGTTCATTAATATATTTAGCTTAAGAAAAATAGCTGAAGTGAGTACAATTTGAATGATAGAAGAATAACAGAGATAAGTTTTTGCTTGAAGCAAAAATTGACTATTATGGATACAACTAACTTGGTGAGCATCAGAATTAGTTTTTAGACA
>PVKC010000405.1:0-69309 GCA_004027635.1 Crocidura indochinensis | reverse complement strand
GGAAGAAAGGAAGGAAGAAAAAAGAGAGGAAGGAAGGGAGAGTGGAAGGAAGGAAGGAAGGGAGAGAGGGAGGAAGGAAGAAAGAGAAGGAAAGAAGGGAGGAAGGAAAGATGGAAGGAAGGAAGGAAAGGAGAAAGAAAGGAAGAGAGGAAGAAGGAAGAATGGAAGGAAGGAAGTGAGGAAGGAAGCAAGGAAAGGAGGAAGAAAGGAAGAGAGGAAGGATGGAAGGAAGGGAGGAAGGAAAGGAGGAAGGGAAGAAGGGAAGGAGGGAGGGAGAGAATGTGGGAGGAAGGAAATGAAGGAGGAAAGGAGGGAGAGAGGAGAGAGGAAGCAAGGGAGGGAGGAAGAGAGGTAGAGAAAAATAGCAGAAGGGAGGGATGAAGGAAGGGAAGAAGAAAGGAAGGAAGGAAAGAAGGGGAGAGAGGGAAGGAAGAGAGGAAGGAAGAAAGGGAAGAAGGAAGAAAAAAGAGGAAGGAAGGGAGAGTGGAAGGAAGGAAGGGAGAGATGGAGGAAGGAAGGAAGAAAGAGAGAGAAGGAAAGAAGGGAGGGAGGGAGGAAGGAAGGAAGGAAAGGAGAAAGAAAGGAAGGGAGGAAGAAAGGAAGGAAAGAAGAGAGAGGAAGAAGAGAGGGAGGAGGGTAGGAGGGAGGAAGGTTAACTGATCTCTGAGCTAGAATCTTCAGGAAGTGTTCTTTAGAAAAGTGAATTTTCAGAAGGTCAAGTTTATATAATAATCTTAATCAAAATGTTGGAAAGCAATACCCCATAAGTGTTTAATAAAATCTCTTATAAATATTCCTTATCATTTAACAAACTAGAACACAAGTTGAAAATCAACAATAAGGACCTTTTAGCACTTTGAGGGATTTGGATACACTCAAGGTTCTCCTACTTACGGATGTGTCATTCATTTATATTTATTATAAAACATTATGACAGCAATAATGTTATTTTACAACAAAATCAATACAAGAACCGGAAACTAAGCACATGAAAATAGGCTGACTTTCTTATGAACCCATATGAAGGTACTATTTGGACTATTGATAGTGTTCCCTAATACAAAATTATGACAAAGGGAAATAATAAATGAGCCAATGAGAAAGTACTGGCAAAAGGGTAAAGAAAACATAAGTAAATGTTTGCGTAGAGCAAGAAATACACCAAGTTTTATTGATTTTTCCCTCCTACTGCATCCCATACCTGTCAGGGCAATTGTATCAGAGCATTAAAATATATATTAATATCAGAAAAAAACAGCCCATTTGCCACCTAAGTTAGTACTTTTCTTTATTGACTTCATCTTTGTACATACACTGGTTCTTGAGCTATTAAAATGTAAATGTTGTAGCAGCATTAATAGCTTAAGGTTTCTATAAAAAAACATATGCTTTTGCATAAGCCACTCTCTGTTTTATGTTCAAGAAATATGCCTTGCTTACATTTTAATATTTAGGAATTATATGATTTAGTTTTAAATAGGCAGACCAAATATATGTAGCAAATAAAATCCTTTAGAGATGATACAGATGCTTCCAAAATAAAACAAATCTTGTCACATTGTTAACTCTGAAGGTCACTGTATTTTAACACTGTTAACATTCTCACAAATGTTGGAAAAAATATATAGCTATTTGTAATAGTTTAAATATACATTCCCATATTACTATGATGGTTTATAACTGGATATGTAATTATTTACATTCTTTTTGTTTCCATAAATTGATGAAGGAAATATAATAGAAGACAGAGAAATATATTTGACAAATATAGAAATGTATATACTCAACAAGGATCAAAATCAAAGGCTTTTCTCCAGAAACTGGCACTCTCTAATATAACTGAGGGAACTTTAATTTAAAAAAGAGGATTTTACCGTGGGAATCTCTCCCTCGACTTTTAGAATTCTGCTCGAATTATGATTGATATTCCAGGAAGAAATCAAGCAAAATTCAGACACAAAACTGTCTGGAAGATAATTCAATAACACTTCCTAGCCAGCCTTAGGGAATCAGAGTTGTTTAGAACTTGTCCCCAAGTTGACCATTTGGGTATCCATCTTTGTGAAGAAACCCCGAAACAACTTTGTAGGGAAGATCACTAAGTTGGCTGTGTTGAAAAGAAGAGTCTAGTGCAGTTTGGGGAATATCAGGAGAGAGAAAGAAGTCGGGAGGCAGGAAAGGAGCTAGTCAGTAACTACACAGAGTGTTGACAGTGTTTAACTCTTCAGAGTAGTTGAGGAAGAAGAATGTTAAAGGTTGATTGTCTTCTTTGTGGATGTGAGAATCAAAAACTTCTCAGTGACTCTAAAGAAAACTAGCTGGCAGAGGGAGGCAGTTCCTCTCTAGAGAGAATTTGAGGGTTCTGGTTTTACACACCAGACTTGTCTTTTCATAGTTTGTACCATGCCCAAAGACTAAAGTCTGGACAAAGATAAGAATTCCTAGCATAGTCTTTGACTTTTTGTGCTTTATGTGGGAGTGAAATTTGAACATGCTTACTTCTTTTGTTGTTGTTGTTGTTGTTCCACATCTGGCAATAGGGGATGCCAGGAATCAAACCTGGATCTGTCCCAAGTCAGCTGCATGCAAAGCAAATGCCCTACCGCTGTGCTATCTCTTCATCCCCTTATGCTTACATCTAAAATTGCCTCAACTATTAAAGTAAAAATCTGAAACCAGAGAGAAAAATGTAGCAGGTGGAGTTTTTACCATACATGCAGTTCATCAGGTTCCATCCCCAGCATCCCACACGGTCCTTGAGCATTGCCAAGGACTGATTTCTGAGCACAGAGCTAAGAGTAAGCCCTGAGAACCTTTAGGTAGGACAAAGAAGCTAAAGTTAAATATAAGAAATATTAAAGAAAACATTTCCTCCTTTTGAATGTACTAGACTGAACTAAGGAAAAAAAACTATCTTTGAATGCAAATGAAATTAACGATATAAACTCTACTAGATTCTATGATGTCCCATCACTTCTAAAGTATTTCATTGGAGGATGTCCAGTTCCCAACACTGTTAGCTCTCTATTCACTTCTCAAAGTGATTCTAAAGAAAACTAGCTTGCAAAGGGAGGCAGTTCCACTCCAGAGAGAATTTGAGGATTCTGGTTACACACCAGACTTGTCTTTTCACTGCCCCGATACTAAAGTCCCTGGAAATCTTTTTAGATTTCCATCAGCTTCGGAATCGGGCAGTTTACTCTCTTCTAATCCACAAACACAACCTCATTGCTGAGGAGCAACTCGCACTTTCCAATCTCTCAGATTATCCTGTTTTTCTGAAAATGAATTGATTTACATTTTAATTCCAGTTCAGTGAGAAGCCACACTTTGAGAAAATCATGATGCCTTTGACAAAGAAACAGCTCTCCTCTGAAGACTGCCTCTAATGTACTCCTGTTATGACTCCTGCAGCAAATTCATTCTCAAAAGCATTTCATTATTTTATCTTGCTTTTTCTTTCAAATGCCATTATTCAGCATCTGAAAACTTCTAGAAAAGCAAGCTACCTCCCAAGGTATTTCACTTCTATTTAGAAAGGCACAATTAGGCATAAAGAAAGTAATAGTGATGGAAATAAAGTCAGTGATCCTCTCTGAGAAATAAGATATCTCTCGGTTCAAATCCTGTAGGTGATAAACTTTTTTCATCAACAGATGACTGGCTTCTTAGCTGTATACTAATATCATGCAAATAATTGAGTATCTCTTCTCAAGTCTTCCTGATTTTTCATGGTCCTTAATGTCTAGTTAACAGGAGTCAGGTAACATTGGAATTCCCCTGGCTCGTTATATTTTAAAACTACAGTTTCTCAGCTTGCTTCTTACATCCTATTTTCTGACAATGGCATCTTCCGGATCACAGCAGATTAAAAAGGGATCTGGAGACTTCTCCATGTTTCTTTCATCAAAGAGAAATGTCCTTCCTTCATGGTTTGCCTTTCAAGATGTAAAAGAAGAGGCAGTCTAGAATAAATGTAAAAATAGAACCACTTTATACTTCTTCCCTTTAGAAACAGGGTTTCCCAATACTCATTTTTATTTGCAATGTTTTATACAACATGAGTCTCATTTAATGATGCTGTAATAAATATCTGACAACTTTACACCAGCTATTTGGTCCACAATTCCTGCAGTCATAGAATCTGAAGGGCTAAAAGGAGGAAAGAGAAAGATGTCAAGTTCTGAGACTATTCCAAGCTTAAAACAGTAGGAAAAAATTTAAACTTCCTGAATAGTTCAACTTTAAAAACAATAGATCTACAGTTTATATATTCCATTTTTATAATTCACGGGGGCCTGTGAGTTATTACCATGCATAGTACATTTATGCCTTTTGTGTGATACATGGAGCATAATTTTATCATTTAAAATTATTGCACAAATTTATAGTTGTATGTCTTACTTAATGACATATTTTAAGTCATAACTATGATTTATTTGATGCTTGGTCAACCATGTAATATCAAATTATGACATTGTTCCTTGAGAAAATAAAAATTACTTTATATAAACCAGCCCTACATTAAGGTTCCTAAAGACACATTCTGGTGACAAGAATTTTCCAGGACAGTTGTATAATTTTCACTTGGTATAGATTTATAGTTAAGGACTCAGTTATGAATAGTCAACAACTTAAGGAAACCAGATATTTAAATGTTAAGGTTCCATTTAATCTCAACATTAATACTTATTTCAGGATTGCCTCAATGATTTTTTTCTATGCTCATGTAATTACCAAAGATACTGTCTGCCTATGACTTGATTCTTTTTTTTTATGGCTTGATTCTTATGTATATAGTATATATCCTGCCTTGACTGTGGTTGTATTTCATTTTCATCTTATTCCTAAATACATGTCAATGTAATGGTATTTTCAATACAGTACTGCAGTACTATTAAATTTATACATACAATTTATTCAATATAGTACTATTAAATTTAACCAACAATATTTATCATACTCATTCTAAATAAGTGAATTACTCATGCTAACATATAAGCAGTAGTTCATTAAGAAAACATATGCTGATAGGTGTTATTTATTTAAGGTTCTATAAACTCAATTTGTCCTGTCCACAATTCTATATTGCACAAGCAATACAGATAAGAAAATCACCGACCACATTTATTTTTTATAAATCAAAAGTTTAAATGTACCCATAGCAACGATAGTTATAAGCTGAAGTGTATGTCATCATTTATGGTTATATATAGAATAAGATTATTTTGAAGACATTGGATACAAAAATCTACTAGATAACTAAAGTCCTGTTCTGAAAAATAATAATAATATTTCTAAATAAATAAAAATAAGTACAATTTCCATTACAAAGAAATGTGTTAGCAAAAATTTAGACAGTAATCAACAATTAGAGAGTATTATAAAACTTTGACTCTTCATCATATATATCTACAGATGATTTTATTATTATTTGAATAAGTATTAAACGCATGCTATTATAAGACTTGGGATATTTTATATTTCAATTATATTTCATATTTTTGTTTAAAATAATATTAATAATGGCTTCTCATGGACATAATTCCAATACTGTGTTGGAATCAGCTGTGTACCTGCATCTCTCCCTTTTACCTAATAAAGTGTGTTTTTACCTTTTATCAAATGAAGTGTTTAGTTAGTTACCCATTATATTGTCTTGGATCTTTATTTCTGCTTTGCTGTGTAACTTTAAGCCCCACATATGAGAGAAAGCATTTTATATTTACCCTTCCTTTCTGATTGACCACTCAGCACGATAACCTGCCATAGACTATCTATGCTACTGCAAGCTGAATCAGATTCCATTGTGTATATATACTATGACTTCTTGATCCATTGATCTGCAGTTGGACATTTGGGTTGTTTCCATAGCTTGGTTATTATAGTAAATGCAATTATAAAGGTATTTATGCATCCTTTCAAATTAACACAAGGACTTTATTTATTTAAGATAATATGTATTTATTGCACTGCCTTTTCTCCTCTGTCTAGATGAATTGCTTACTTCTGAGGATCTTTTTCTGAACTTTATCCTTTATCTCTTTATCTAATTGGTTGATTTTTCAACAATACCACACTTCATTGATGATTAAAACTTACCAGTAAATGTTGCAGTCAAATAGCATCAATCTTCCAGCATTCTTTTTCTTCAAAACTCTTTTTAAAAGTGTGAGTCTTTTGATTTTGCATATAATCTTTAAAATCAGCTTTTCAAATGCCCAGAAAACCATGTGCTGACATTTTGACTGAAATTTCCTAGTTTCTGCAGATCAAATTGAAAAATTAGCACCATGACACAGGTGATTCTTCCAAAGCATAAACATGGAACATTTAGTACTTTTATTTTGTACCTTTTTTAAAATAGTTTTATTATATAGGTACTATAAATTATATGACTTGTACTTCAGAGATCAAAAATTTAATACAGGACGTAAGGCACTTTTTTCATTCACAGCTTTGACTGAACCATTTTTAATCTCCTATACCTGATATAATCTCTTATTCACTGCTAGGAGTCATTCCCAGCACTACTGCAGTCTCTTCCAAAAATAATTAAAAATACTTATATTTAAATAGTTCATTTTTAATTCTAAATTTTTTATGTTAGTATTTTTTAAATTTTGTTGTTCTTGTTTTATTTGTTTTTGAGTCACACCAAGTTATACTCAGAGATTACTCTGGATCTCTGTTCAAAGATCACCCCTAGAATATCCATGAACCAAATGGAGTGACAGAAGATGAATCTAGATTGGTTAAATGCAAGTCACATGCCATACCTGCTGTATTATCTCTCCCATACCTGATTTTATTTTTCTTTTACTTACAGTTGAGTAGAATGGTTAAAATAAATGCCGGCTGGGATATGCAGATCCCAGGATCTTTAATACAGAAGAATGATACCAATAACAGAGACTATGTGAGGAATGAAGGTGTATTGCCACTACAGACAATGACTTGATTGGACAAACTAGTTTGCTTAGAGCCTAGAGTCGGTCCTGTGCCAGGAAACTTCAGGGGTAGGGTCTCCTTGTATTTAGGCCATACTTTTTCTTTCCATGTCCCTTATATTTTGGTGGGCCTATGCAAACAAATGCCACTCTAACACCGTTTTTTATTATGTTCCCTTGACTCCAATCCTTAAGAAAAACAATCCACTAAAACATTGGGGTTAACTTAAACTAGTATACATATGCATGGAACTAGATAAATGTACTTTTCCCTCATTGTTTAAGGAGTTACCTAAGTCTAATGTCTTTAGATTATATTGTGTGCTGCTAAGAAATAGTATGTACTACAATTGGGGATTTAAGGGACAAAGTAATTGTATTGTACATGGGTTCAGCTTTGTTTTTCTTAATGCTCTTTGGCTGAAAATTCAAGGCTGGGATATCATCGATAAGACTACCGAGAATTCTGTTTATGGGTGATTGTGCTTCCAGTGTAACTTTACCCTGTCCTCTTTCTTTGCATCTTTGTTGTCATAATTAAAATTAAAAAAAAATAAAAAAAATAAATGCTGGCATTCACGCTTTTGATTTTGGAGGAAAATAATATAAATTTTATTTAAATTCCACTTATCCATTGCTGTTACATAGGAAAGCATTTGGTCTTTGTATATTAAACTTATTTCGTTCTTTCTTGGTCTATAATCACTTGTTAGTAGTATGGTTTTTGTTTTGTTTATATAAAATCATTTAGCTGAGACAAAAATATCTGATATTATAAACTTGGGTCTCATCCCTCTCTTATTATTTAATTATCAGTTATAATTTTGTTCATTTTTGCAAGAAAATAGCTTTTGGTTTCATTGATTTTCCGCACTGATTTTTAATTTGATTAATTTATATTATAATTATTGTGACTTTTATTTTGCTTGCTTTGGATTTTATATGAGCTTTTATTTTCTAGTTTTCTAAGTGGAAACTAAATTATTGATATCAGGTCCATATCTCCTATCTTTCAAAGCTATAAATTTCCCTCTAAGCACTGACTTCACTGCATCCCATACATTTGGATACAAAGAATTGTCAAAATAGTTTTATAATTATTCTTCAAATATATTCTTTGACTGAACAATAATATTGTTTATTCTTCATATGTTTGGGATATTTCCAATGATCTGCTATCAATTTCAAGTCTATTCTCATTGTGTTTTAGAGAACACTTCATGATTTCTGTTCTTTTAAGTGTGTTAAGGCATATATTCTGACTTAGAATGCATTCAATCTTGGTGAATGTTCCTTGTGACCTTGACAAAAATGTATTATTTTGTTGGATGAAGTAGACTATAGATTTCATTTACATCTAGTTGATTGATAGTGTGTTGAGTTCAGCAATGCCCTGACAGACTTTCTGCCTTCTGGATATATCCATTCATGAGAGAAAGAGGAGTTTAAATCTTTCACTATTAAACTAGATTTATCTGTTTCCCCTTGCAGTGGTGTCAGTTTTTTTCTAATGTAGTTTGAAGCTCTGTTGTAAGGTTTATATACATTAAGTACAGCTATATCTTCTTGGAGAATTGACCCCTTTATCATCCTAGACTTCCTTTGTTATTCCTGCTAACTTTCTTCACACGGATTCTGCTGTTTAAAATCAGTATTTCTAACTATTCTTTGGAATTGTCACAATATGTACTTATCTACCATTTATGTTTAATCATTATGTATCATTATAAAGTGGGATTCTTGTAGGCAATATATAATGAAGTAGATAACTCTTTAGCATAGTTTGAACATTCCTTTTTAATTGATGCATTGGAACTACTGATGATCAAAACTATGATTTATACAGTTGGCTTATTTATTCTACTTTTGCTACTGTCTTCTCTTCTGTGTACTTGTGCTTCTATTCCTATATGCTACTTCTGATCTTTCATTTTCCTGTTTTGTAAGCTTTGAGCCAAGCATTTAATATGCTTCTGGTTAATCTACATTTTTAGCCTACCTATTTTATTTTAACTTTATGAACTGGTTGCCCTATGTTTTGTAGCATACTTTAAAGCACATTCTATTAACTTTCAAATAACAGTATAATGCTTGAGAGGAAAGGTAAATATCTTCAGAAAATGAAATAATCTTATTTATCCCATATATCCGTTGCATTATTGCTGACATTATTTTTACTTCCATACAAACATAACTAAACATATACAGATATTATGCATATGTTAACATAAAACATATACTGTTGGTCTTATTATCTTCAATAAATATGATAGGTTAATATGTTACATCCATTTAAAAAGAGAGAAATTGTAATATGAAGATGTACAGAAGGGCCAGAGCTATAACACTGTAGATAGGAAGTTTATCTTGCACATGCCAATTTGGTTTAATCTCTGATATTTTATAGGTTACCTGAAAACTGCTAGGAATAATCCCTAAATGCAGAGCCAGAAATAGCCAAGTAGCCCTTGAGCACCATCAGATGTAGCACCACTACCCCCAAGAAATAAATATGGTACAGAGGCTAAGGTACATACTTTGCACTTGAACAGTGCTAATTCCAATACCAGAAATATAACACATATGGTTCTTCAGGCACTGCTCAGTGTAGTCTTGGAAGTCCTGATTACTATCTAGTAAGCATGGATAATCTCAAATACCACAAGATAGCTCCAAATCCTCAGACTCTTGTATTGATTTACCAGCCTTGTTCACATATTGTTCTTGGACTTCTGAACACTTCTTAGAACACACAAAGATTTTATTTCACACTTGTTTGATTTTCCTTGATATTATTCATTACTTTTTGCATACCTGAGCTTGTGACTAATAACCTTTGTTTTGTCTTTAAAGACATTATCAACATTTATTGCAGCAAGAAATTTCTTTCATCAAGGAATTTCTTCCTTTTTCTTGGTTTCTGTAGTATTTCTCATAAATAACCACACAAAGCTCAAGATTTTATATTAGTGGTATTTTCTCTCTATTTTGTGGTGCTCTGTTCCTGCCCAGATGGTTTCTAAGACTGGATAAAGATTAGCTCTATCAATGAATTTTCTTTCCCTTTTTTGTTGTGATAAGACTCACACATAATTGAATGTGGTGATGACCAGTATTATATACACATGTGATTACTGTTCTTGCATACATGCTTACTAGAGGGGTCTTGCAATTGAGTTGTGGTGTTTACAGGCCTGATTACATAAATATCATAATTTGTTGTGATTCGGAGATGTCACAAAAAAGCCACCACAATTTCACATAATGGTGTTGTGGATTGTGGTACTAGAATGAGGGAAATAATAGCCTATATTCAAGGAAACTGTTCTACTATTGAGGACCCATAAACTCACACTTTAATCTTTCTTTCTCATTTAGTATTCTTTATTTTTGAGATTCTACAATTGGAAAAAGATATGCCTCATTGTCCTTAAAGAATTTACATATTATGGTGTTCTCAGAGTTTTCTCTGTCTAATTTGGCAATGGGTATTAATTTGAGGGAAAAGTAATTTCTGTCATTATTTTAAATATTTTTCTTTTTCAATATGTTTCTCCTAATAGTCTCAGAAATTTATTTTGGATGTTTGTACATATTCAGTTATTTTGTTCTATTTCTTTTTATAATTATTGTTCTCTCATGATTTTATGTGTTTAGAGAATTATAATATATATTCCCTAGCTCAGATATTCTTTATTTCTTCTGTCTGTGACCTACTAAATAAAGTATTCTTTATTTGTCTTTATTTTTCAGGCTAGCATCTAATTTTTTGATTCTCATAATTTATATCCACTCTTCCATGTCATTCTTTTTATTGTTATCAATCTGAACCTCTTTATAATTTCTTTTTAAAATCACAACCTAGAAGTTACATCATTCGTACCATGTCTAGGTATGATGGTTTCTCTTTGTCTTCAAATCATCTTTGCAACCTTATCCAAGTACAGGGTGAAAGGCACCATTGACAGAGAACCTTAAATAATGTAGTGATCATGTCTTTGGGAATATAGAATTGTAGTTGGGTCAAATGACCACAAGTCACAATTTTCTCCTGAGCTCATGCCCTTGGACTGTGCAATTTATAAATTCCCAGTCATTCTCTTTTATTAGGTGCCCAGCATGAATAGAGTTAATTGGCACTAAGTATTTTCCATCTAGCTCATAAAAGTCTACTGAAAAAGCTGTACTTGGGTAAGTCACTTTCCCCTGGGGTGTTCAGCTCTGATAACCCCCAGCAGGTAAGTTTCTGATTAATTCATTTTCTCTGACAGTGGGAAAAGTGAAAAAGAACAGAGCATTTCTGAAAGAATTTCATAATAGTTCCTTGTCCTCTTCCCCTCCCCAAATCATGAAAACAAAAAGTTTCTTGGGCATTTACAATAGGAATCTGATCAGGCTCCTAAAAGTGAATCAATTATGTGGGATCTTCACCATGACCAATTCCCCAAGACTCATTAGTTGTCGTTCTGGTTCTTCTATCTAACACCAATGCCCATGGCAGTTTCTCCCTATGAGTCTCTGTCCAGTAAACTGGGACTTGTGTTGGCCTGGCTTTTCAACCTTAAAAAAAGTACTGTTCTCTGGCCTATCTTTTGGGTTTAAGAACATCTGTGTATTTTTCTGCCTGTTCTATCTTTTTTTTTTATTTAGGACAGAAGGAGCAACTGGCAACCCTGTCTTAACATTAAAATAGTAATATTTTAAACAGTTAAAAAGTATTTACGATAATAATTAGACACTTATAAAATACTTATGTATATAATAATACATAGAATATATAAAGCTATTTCTTAAAGAAAAATATTGCAATATAGGCATTAGTTCTGCATAAGAACAAATAATAATAATTGAACAATTGGAAGTTACACATGGATGCTTCTCCAGGCTCTTCTTTTATCTAGGTATGATTTAGAAATATGAATGGATTTTTCAGAGAGTGTTCTAACTTTTCTTACTATCTCAAAAGATTTGAACATAAGAAGAAATGAAACTTATAATTCTAACAAATCTGAAGCCTCCTTATCAGTAAAAATTTATAATGATATATTCCTAATGAAGTCTTTATATGAACTTAGATACCAGCAACTGAGAGAGATAAAATATCTTCTTGTGTAGATATGCCTTGGTCTTAAAAACATAAATGACTGATTTTTAATTTTTTCTTTAAAATATGTCTGAGTAGAAATGGATTATTTTCATTATTGAGTTAATGGTTAATGAATAAAACACCCATTGAATTAGTTTATCAAACCCAAAGAATTGTTAGATCATCTTAGATATTGGGTGCTAAAAAACATTTACTCAAAATTCTTAGACTGAACCCCTAATATGTAACTGTCTTTGGACAGTTGGAGAGAGAACTTTTAAAGAGTGGACTAATGTGTTTAGGGTTACATCTGTGAACAGAGAACTTCCAAGAAGGAGTTCATGTGTTTGAGTCCCTAACACTGTGCTCTCTTGGTGTATTCCTTGCATATCTGTGATTCAGGATCCCTGGTGCCACAGCAAAGTAATCAGTCCCGTTGTACCAGAACCAAGTGGATGGAAGGGTCACTACTAAATGTATGAACACGTAATCCACATAAACCCTGGAGTACAATACACAAAAATCATACAATGATCTCAACCATGTGTGTGAGCCTCAGTCATCAGAAATAACCAGAGGAAAATCAGAAACAAAGAGGTACAAGTAATATTTAAGATCATTCACAGGAGACCAAACTCAAGAAGATCGTGACCACGGAAAAAGAAAACTGGGTGCATGGAAAATGAAAGCAGAAAAGAAATCAGACACTTGAAATGCAAGAAAATCTGCAGTCTAAGGAGAGAAAACTCAGAAACATCAGCATTCCCAATATTGTCCACTTATAGCCTCTAGTAGAACTTGGAGAAAATAAATTTCTAAGCCATCTGGTCAATAGTACTTCACTTATGGCGATTCTCCAAAGTGAGCAGAGAGGATCTACTGTAGGCAGAAAATCGCAGGGGATTAACTCAAAGTAAACAAAATAAACAATCCATCCACATTCTCATCAAAATGAAGGAGAAAAGGTCTCTACAGCAAGATTCAGGGAGCATATGAAAAAGAAACAAAAGCATGTTCAGGCTGAGGCTCAAACTATTTGTTGCCAATAGACCTACGTTTAAAGGAAAAAGAATAAAAACAAAACACTCGAGTTGTGCCTCCAGCAGAAATAAGATAATTTTGTATGAAAATATGGAAATACAAGAAAAAAATTAAAGCCCGAGGAAGTAAATATAATGGATAAAGTTTAAATGGAATGTGCTAAACAAATTTAATTTCCTCTAAAGTCCAATAGTATATAGAAAAACATATACTTGCTCATAGCTGCAATGATATTGGAAGAGTGGAGAGGGGCTAAAAGTTTGAAGGTTGTTATGGTCTTATGGGAAGTGCAAGAGTGATCATTTGTTTTAGATTCAGAATGCATCAGAGTCTTGTAATATTTATGGTTGGAAGTAAAAGAATCAAAGAACAATTAATAAGCTAATGAGGCAAATACAATATTAAAATTCATTCACCCAAATGAAGGTCAGAATTGAGATTAAAAAGGCCCCGCAAAGGTGGGTCAATGATAAGATAAATAGTTAATCGTAACATAGAGTATACCTATAAATTTAGATTTAATATGCCAGAAAAACAGTGAGGTCACCATCCTGAAAACAAACAATAAAATAACTTGATGTTTTGAGCATCTTAAAATATGAATTCTGAAACTTTGGAGGAGTTGAAATATAAAATGGGAAATATAAAGAAAAGAAGTGCATCTATACAAATGCTATATAAATTTAAATCCCTCCCCCATAAAATACCTTACCAGGGAAAAGAAGAGTATGTGTAATATGATAAGTAAGTGTATGGCTATGCGCTTAGAAATCGCTGCTGTCTTGGGGAGCCATATAGGACGCCTGGAGATCGAATCGCTGTCCATCCAAGGCTAGGGCGGGCAAGGCAGACCTCTTGCACCACCACTCCAGCCCCACATGTATTGACTTCTTAATGACCTTCATTGTATACCTATTTCCTGTAGACATGAACTTTGAAATTCTTTAAATAGTAGAAATTTGTTCTCCTGCCTCTTTAATTTACTCTTTGTGGTACTCATTTCGATCAAGATTAAAATGCAGTATCTGCATATCTATTTCTGTGACAGTCTTCAACTTTTATTCTTGAGAAATTTTTATTTTTTTTTTTTGGTTTTTGGGCCACACCCGGTGACGCTCAGGGGTTACTCCTGGCTATTCTCTCAGAAGTCGCTCCTGGCAGGCACGGGGGACCATACGGGGAGCGGTCCATCCTAGGTTAGCGCAGGAACCTTACCTCCTTCTTGAGAAATTTTATAGACTTCTGGATAGAAGAAACACATGGGAGAGAGGCAATATAACAAAAAACTATGACAGAGGATGTATCAATTAGATAATTTTCAAAGGGTCAGATAGTAGGAGAATAGATCAATGCAGCCTAGACAACTTGCAAGAATTGTGGAAATGTGGACCCTTAAAATGAGTAAAAAATTACTAAATTACAGATAAAATAACTAATTATTCATGTTTGATCAAAATAATTGTTTAAATTAATTTGTTACCAAGCTGTATATAAAAGAGATAACTGAGGCAGCATATGGTACCAGAAATATGTAGCGCTCATTATAAAAGAAACCCTATGGAACTGATCTTGATAATGATTCACAAAGAATTGACAAATTCAACCCTGGCAAGATAAAAAGAAAATTAATAGCCTCTGAAGAGGAGTGAATAAAGAATTACAACTCATACACTGGTCTTATCTCATTTTACATGCTCTTCTTAAAATCTGATTTTGACCTTACTTGAGAGGACTTTTGTTTATATGGGTGTGGCTTATCTTATAAGGTTTTATCAAACTATATATTTATAATCATTATCCTTTCTGCTTATATGTATGATATATAGTATATGTTAGGATTAAGTCCTGTGAACAAAAGGAGATCAATATAGTCCAAGACATCTAGGATATAAGTCTGGCTTAAGAGAACACACAAAGGACTAAGTTAAAGTCTCATGTCATCTGGAGAAAAACCACTTTTTATTTTTTAGAGGGGAAAAATTTGTCACTAATAAGCTGATAGTAGAGAAAATTAAATATTATACATTATTGATTCAAGTGATGACAACTTAAAAGAGGGAACACATTACAGCTACTGCAGTGACAACAATGATCAATTAAAATACATTGATATAATCACACCAGTAATCCTTCACCAAGTCAATTCAGTGACCTGAATTGACTTCATCAAAAAATACAGCATAGTAAGAGGCAAACTAGCCTGCCTAATTCTGATTCACATTTTTATAAGCTTTGTGTTGTCTGAAACTCTGTTGTGTGTGTGTATGTGTGAATGAGAGAGAGAGAGAGAGAGAGAGAGAGAGAGAGTTATCACTAAGTAGTTGACTATAAAAGTGAAAGGTTTGGGCACTAAGGTATATATTTCTAGGATCACATCAAAGCCATCAATTTCTTTGCTTTGAAAAATTAGCTTTGATTACTGTACACTTCTGTTTTCCTCTCCTAAAAAGTAGATGTAATAATAGTATCTAAGCTCTAAGTTTTCTAGAGCACTCATTGAAAAATGTCCTTTATAATCTTCTGGATACTAAGGGAGATTAGGCAGCATAGTATTGCTTCATTACTACTATTTCTATATCTAAAGGAATTCAGTTATCACCAGAGTAACCTTCATTTTTGGTTCTAAGTTCCCTATTTTGATTGATCTTTGATTATATAGAGAGCCTTGTCAAGAAATATTTTTTAATGTTGAGCTCATGTTGCTTTATCCCCTAAATTCTTTCAGAATTGCATTGGAATAATACTGTGAAAAATATTCTTAGGTCACATTTTCTATCCTCGCTTCTTTGAAGACAGAGCTTCATTGTCTTTTATTTGGACTGTTACTATGGAGAAGTCAGAGACCCAGTTAATTTTTCCTGCTTGTAGGTGATATTTTGTGGTATGATTGTATAAAGCATTCTATCTTTATCCTTGAAGTTCAATGGCTTAACTTCAGGCAATACACAGTCTTTGTCAGAATACCTTCGCTTTGTTAAATGCCCTTTAGCAGAGTTCATTTCAATTAGTGTATATTCGTTTCCTATTCGCAAAGAAGAATGCTATTGGTCTTCAGATCATTTCTTCAATCCTGCATGTAGACAGAAAGTCTCTTTTGTAGAAGAGAACAAGAACTGTTTTATTTCCCATGTTTCCCTCCCTCAGAGTTGTCAGTAATTTACAGTCTTCCACAGATAGCTGTTCATTCAGAAGTATGCTCTTCACCCAATTTGGAAACCTGAATTTTAATGCATGAGATTTTATAATACTTTTATCAGCACGACTTCTTAGAAAAATAAGGATGGTTTGAGGAACTATGATCATTTTTTTGTGCTTTGACTGAAAATTCAATTAAAGCAATCTATTTGTATGCCTTGGCTTGAAATGTCCCACGGTTTCTTTTTGAAAATATGCTTCTTATTGTTCACACTCTGTGTTAATATTAAGACCCAGGTCACTCTGTTCCTTTATGCCCTTCAAACTGGCCTTGCCTTGTCTTTACTGAGTTTCTTTGGATGATTCTTTTTATTGACCAATTCTTCAACCAAATTTTAATTCAAGACCAAATGTTAAAAATTAACATTATAGAAATAATATTTATTATTTTATTTATTTTATTATTTATTTATAAAATAATATTTATTATTTTATTATAAATAAAAGAAATGAGCACCTGGCTTTAGTCAACTTATGCTAGTTAACTAAATTAGAAAAAAGTTAAAGAATAGTGTGAGTGATTACTCAGCAACTTTCTGTAGATTTGATTGACACATGTATAGCTTTGCTCAAACTTAATAACTAAAATGTCTGGTATTATTTAAAACAACATCCCATCAAATGCAAGTGTATTGGCAGAAAAATCAACAGATTTTATAATGAAATATTAGAGGCTTTTTGTATTAAAGAGATTATTTTATGTACTTTAAAATAAATTTTACTTTCAGAGTTAAATCGAGTTTTAATTACAGTTTTCTCAATCACCTTTCCTGCACATATATCTAGCTTTGAAAATAACTATAACTTTCAAAAACCATTATGAAATTCTCACCTACAGTAATACATTTATACCATTTCCCAGAGCCTACACTATCACATTATCAGCCAAAATCTATAGCTTATAATAATTATCTGTATACATTTTATGGATCTGAATAATAATATCAAAAGGATCAGAATCCTTCTCTATGACATCACACAAAATATTTTTACTGTCCTAAAATTCTCTATCCTCTATCCATTTATTCCTTTTCCTGAAACTTGTAGGAACCAATGACCTTTTTCGCCTTCAGAATTTGCCCTTATCTAGAATGTTATATAAAAGCAATCACACAGTATGTATCCTGTTCTTGCTGGTTCTTTTCACTCCAAGCTGTATATTTCTTTGGTGTTATTTTTTTTTTGGTAGCTTAATAGCTGATTTTGTTGTAATGGGACCCTCCGGTGAACTAGTTGATTTAGTCGGTCAGTTTAAATTTCGTGGAAAAAGTATCTGGCCAAAATAGATAATGGGATGGCCAGAGTGAGAGGTAACAGCAGATCAAAGAAACTCCCAGCTAGCATTCTCCCTACTCTCTCTCTCTCTCTCTTTTTGTACACCCAGACAGAAGATATCAGTCAACACCTTACTAGGACAGTAATAATAACAAGGTATTAATTACAGGAGTCTATCCAGGATATTGCTATGGACAGATGTAGGAAGCAACGGACAACAGGACAACAAGTGACAACCATTGTGTCACACTCCTATCCCAGTCACAGGTATGACCACAGGAATATCACAAGTGGTCCTTACTAAAGATTAAGGAACATTTAAGATATCAGAGAACTGCTGGCACACAAGTCAAAGATAGACTCAGTAATATGGTTATAGAGTAGAAAAATATGTACTGGAGAGAAATAGGGAAGGGACAAGTCTAGGTCATCAAGATAGAGGGAAAGGACTTAGGAATCATGCAAGAAATCTGGCAGTGCAGGACAGGATGGGAGATGTTGTATATGGGTATAAGGAGAGGTTTGGGCATTGTGGAAGAAGCCAGTCTCATCTACTTGAACTTTTCAATAGACTCTCACTTCTTACCCTCAGAGTTGTATATGCAAATCTGGTATACAATTCTCAAGAATCTGCCAACACAAAAAAAATTCGCTTTCACACTAACAAATTCTCTTTGTTCTTTTAACAGAAAAGAAAGGTCCTACCATACCGGCTCTCAAGAGCACTTGTCAAATTTTGCATCCTGTTTGTTCCAACTTTAACTTGACCTGATACTGATTATCATTTAATGAGCTTGAATTGAAAGATGATTAATAAACAGGGCTTTGGAGTCAATATTCCTGGGTTGAAAACATGTTATGACAAACTGTGCAAGCTAGATCAAATCACAGAACTATTCAGCTCAGTTTCTTCATCTGTAAAAATGGATTTGATAATAGCTACTTCAGAATATGGTTAAGTAGCTGATGAATTATTCATTAGTATTTAGAATAGAACTGGGAATGTTTTACGCAAAAAAAAATTCTTCCTAAATTCAATAATACAGCTATCTGGGATGAAAAATTCTGGTGATTATTCCATTTGTCAAGGCACAAAAGAAATCAGTCTATGTTCCCCTGGTTCTTTTAGAGACTGAACAAATAAACAAGACTCATGCAGATGATCAGCAAACATCAAAAAGAAAATTAACAGTAACATATATAACTCCTAGATACATGGGAAAAACATAGAAACAGAAAAATCCATGTGGTTTCAGTCATGAGCTTAATGAAAGAGGCTAGAGAAAGTAAAGCATTTGCTTTGCACAATACCAGACCTGGGTTGTATCCCAAGGGGCCAATTTTATCCCTTGAACTCTACCAGGAGTGATCCTAGAACATAAATACAGGTGCAAGTCTTGAAATTCACTAGTTATGGCTCAAAAGCATATCAACAATAACTACAACAAAATATAAGATAAAGGACTAGGGCAGAAAAGTTTAGGGAGTTGAACAGGGGAGGAAGATAAGATAGAGCTGAGGTATACGGGGCTAAGTTCTAGCTCTCCCTTTAAAAATTCATCAGGAAAATATCTGCTTAGTAAGGTCCAAACATTTCCCTATGATTGTCTTTTTTTTTTGGGGGGGGGGTCACACCTGGCAGCGCTCAGGGGTTACTCCTGTATCCATGCTCAGAAATTGCTCCTGGCAGGCACGGGGGACCATATGGGGCACCGGGATTCGAATGGATGACCTTTTGCATGAAAGGCAAATGCCTTGCCTCCATGCTATCTCCCGGGCCCCTATGATTGTCTTTTTTTAAAGGCACTTCTACCCAACACACAGAAATATCTCCTCTTTGCCAAACATATCTATTCTGAGTGTTATATTTTTGTTCTCCTATGCTTTGCTGACTTGCACCTCATAGAAACTATAGGTGACATAGTATAGGTTGTCATTATAGGTTGACATAGACTAGGTTGACACTAGTCTAACAAAATGATAAACATGGTGCGTATATGTAGTAGATGTTCTCCCTATATTCTTATGTCCTGGAAGTTTTAAATGTGCTGACATGATGCATCTTGCTTAGAGTAAATACATACCTTTTCTCTCTGAAAGTCATTTGTCTTCTTGCTGTGGCATCCAGTTTGGCCCTATTGGGGTGGGGTGTGGGGCAGAGCTGGTGTGAAAGTCTCCAAGAGTATTAAGTCATGGTGCAGGGATTGCATTTTACTTGTAAAGTGTCCAATATCCATATACTCTGGATTCCTATGTGAAATCTACAGCTGACCACAGAGTTCCACAGTCAGTTCTAGTGACAGTTATACATTATATACATTATACATTATAAAGTTATGTATAATCAATTATACAAATTTCATAATTGTTTGCATTTCCCCTTTCCCTTCCTGTTTATCCCCTTTCTCTTTGTGTCATTCTCCTGTTGTTTTCTGGTCTTACCTTTCTAGTGTATTTTCAGCTTATAATCCTGTCTGGAGTCTGCTTAGGTGATAGTCCACACCAAAAGAGTGAATTTAATGTGAAAGTGTTTTTGGACAAACTATACTATTTAGGGAAAAGATGAAACAAAGATTAATACCCACTTGATGTACAGTATTATTTCAGAGCTTCTGAGGTTTTGCAAGTGTCTGAGTCTTTTGTCAAAGAGCAGTGGTGTTCTGATAGCTACTTCTAGAGCAATACTCAAGTGTCTATCTCTACAATGTCAGGATATCAGGCAGCCCATGCCAATTTTTACATCAGCTATGCAACCATTTGAATAATGGTATAATCTTGCTGGCATTAAGATAGTTTAGGCAGTTTACTCAAAGCTACAAACACATGCTGAAGATTGAGGACTTGAGCCACCATTTCCTTTAGAAAATGTACCCTTCACATTCCTATCTTGGAAGAATTCAATAGAAAATTATAGCTCATTGCAGGATTGTAAGGTCAGAATAAGAAGAGAAGATTTTCCATCATATACTGTAAATAATCAAACTGGATAATAAGTTAAATGCCAGCCTGAGCATGAGCAAGATCAGCAGCTACCATAAGTTGAAGATACAAGGACCCGTGCCTATAGAAGAGAAGCTGAATCTTTATTTCAAGATTCTTGGGTTCCCTCCACATGCTGCTCTCCTCCAGTGTAAGAGAAAACAGGACGGTGCATATACCTTCATTCAACGTGAAATCCTGCTAAGTGACTCACAAGCTGCTCTTTGACCAATTTAAAGTCAAACTAAAATGCAATAATTTGAAAATTTAATGTAAAAATAATACTTACAATATAATCTTTAATGTTCTTTCTTTTGTAGCATAAAGTTCAATTGAGGAAATATATTTTTAGTAGTGTCACATCATTCACCTTAAATAAAGAATTACCTGTTATCTTGTTAGCCTTTAAAAGTGATGAAACAAAAATATATTGATTCAAAATGAGATTCATAAAAACACTAAGAAAATGAAAAACCATTTAAACTACAGATGTTAAAAATTAGCATGTTTCTCAATTAATATCAAAAGACCAGAGTGACTCTGTGTCACTTTAAAAGCATACAAAAAGACTACTATGAAAGAAAACTTATTTGTTTATAAGTCATTGGAGTATTCTCTTTGTCAGAAAATGACTTCTGGGTGGTATCCACAAAGACTTGATCTCTCTTTCAGTAATATCTTTCTTGGGAAAATGTTTAATTTATTTTCAAATCAACTCCCTTCAGGATGGTTGTTTATCTCCTATTTCCTATCCCCAAAAGATAACTCAGCTTGGGTGGCTATTTTTGCTAAATTACATATCTCCTTAGGCATTGCTTGTTTATTTCTAAATGGTCTTTCTCTAGGGTGATGAATGGAACATTCACTTTGTCTATAATAAAGAATGACTATGTTTTATTAATGAATAGTGCATGTTAGCATGGAAAAGCTATAATACAAAGTAATTGATTCTGAAATTTGTATGAAATAGAACTTTTAGCTTGTGATTTAATTTGAATCTGTAGCATTTACTTTGAAACTCTGGCATATCTTTTATGACTAAAACAAAAAAGCAAGTTTTCTACTTTCAAACTATTCACAAATGTGGTGTTTTTTTTTTTCATACAAGAACAAATGAAACTTCGCAGAGATAATAGTTCTTTTACAAAGTCATTTTCAAATGCTGGAAGGATGATTTACAATAGTTTTATAATGTTTATGGGTATTTAAATAACTACTCATCACTCCTAAATATTTTTCAAATAATCCCTAGAGATGATTTCATTCCATGGAGTTTATCTATTAATCTGCTAAGAAAAATAACTGAAGAAAATTGTGGGGGAAACAATAAAATTTAGAGATATGGATACATATTCTATAATCAAGCAGGTAAGTCAGTAAACTTTCAGCATATCTAAATGCTATTTTTCTTTTAAAACAAGATGGAATTGATTTATCTGGTTTCTAGCATTCACTTGATTCCATTCTAGAATGGTTAATTTGTATCTGTATTTTCTTTTTAAATTTTAAAAGATTAAAAATAATTGCTCAACAACTTGCCTTTTACCCTAAATTATTATTAATGTTGACTTTTCATTGGCTTCTTTTCTGACCAATCAATTTGAAGTTAACAGTTCAAGTTATCCTGAACTCAAAAATTCAGATTGAATTAAAGCCTGATACTATCATTTTATTTATATTAGTATGTCAAGTGTTATTCATTACCCATTTTACCACCAAATCTCCGGTGGTCTAGAATATTATTTTACCTATTTCTATAGCCAGGACTATTTAAAATATAGTAATCTTAAGATGCATGTTTCAAAAACTAGTAAGTCCTACGTGTAGAAGAGTACATTTATGGGTACCTTATTTTCACTTACACTGTTTATGGGAATTTAAGTATTAAAAAGCTCTTTTAAAAAGTAAAGTTTCATGCTCGCTTCAGCAGCACATCTACTAAAATTGGAACGATACAGAGAAGATTAGCATGGTCCCTGTGCAAGGATGACACGCAAATTCATGAAGTGTTCCATATTAAAAAAAAAAAGTAAAAAAAAAAGTAAAGTTTCAAAAACTTTTTTCAAAAGAAAGGTTTTGAGATGATGATAGGAGTGCAGAAAATTTAAATAGTTGATAATCTTTCTATTTTCATATAAAAATTGTTCACAAATTTGGCAAAATATTTTGTGATCACTAAATAAAAGTTTCTTTAAAATTCCCTATTATAAATGTACAAATAAATACTTATATTAAAACTTAAATAGAGTATACACCATTCACAGCCAAAGAGGCATGTATAGAGTTCAAAAGTTTTCAATCGATTCTAACAAGAGCTAAGAGAGTGAAAATTTTACCACTATTCTATCTTTGTCAGAGAACTGAAGTTGCATGCAAATGGTGGATCTTCAAACTGGAGCATCACAGAAGCAAATATACATAAAAACAATTTACTGGGTCAGAATCAGGATTAGTTGCCTCTATGGAAACCAAACCTAGAGTAGGAAAATCTAATCACTGAAAATCTACAGTAGTCTCTCATATACTAGCTTGAAACTCACTAGATCCCCATAATAAGGTGGCCACATGCTTTTATGAATTTATTCAGGAGTGTAATTTTATTAGCACAATGAGCTCCCTGCTATCTTCCAGGAGGTAACAGCAATGACTTTTGAAATATGCCAGAGAATATTTCTTATTCAGACACAATTCCAAAAGAATTACCAGAGCCTAAACTATCAGAGTTTTTCAGAGCTTACATGTAAGGATGAAAATACCCATTAGAAATACCCATTCTAGTTCTCTCTGCCAATATTACCATATATGGTGTAGAGGATTATTGAGAACTGAGAAATATTTCTGAAGTTCACAACACAGGGATAAAACTTATGTCGAGACCATAGTGCAGGTATCCTTGACCTACAATGTATCACATTATTAAGGGTCTATACCTGCAGCAGTGTCCTTTTCCTCTTACATCAATTTTTCACTAAAGGGAAAGATTGCAAGGCATTACAGAGAACAGTATAAGAACTAGAACATCAGGATCAGGCCCAAGTATGACAGGGGTGTAGAAAAGTCAATTGTGAATTGAAGACAAATATGTTAAAATCTCAAAGGATTTAATAGATCAATATAGGCGATTTGCAAAACTATTTTTGCAAGGCATTTTGTGAGTGGAAATTTAGAATACTAACTATATGTCCTAGAGATCAGCCACAATATAAGGATTAAAAAATTTCTTTGAAATGTTCATTATTAGACTGGACACAGATAAGAATCTCTAAAATTGAAGATCTCTCATTAAAATCACAAAACACTTAAAAGCAAAAGAATATCTTATTTGGGGGGGGGCAACTACAAAAGTATAGGATACTTGTAAAGGAGATACACGAAGAGAAAGAGGAAAATGAAATTTTAAGCAAAAATTTAGAAATTTCCTCAATTAATGCAGACACAAGCAAAAAATTCCAGGTAGCCTAAAAAACACTTAATAGGTGAAATATCAAAACCATAGACCAAGAGGGACCGGAGCAATAGCACAGTGCTAGGCGTTTGCCTTGCAAACAGCTGATCCAGGACAGACCAAGGTTTGATCCCCAGCATCCCATATGGTCCCCCAAAACCAGGAAAGATTTCTGAGCTCATATTCAGGAGTAATCCCCGAGGGTCACCAGGTGTGACCCAAAACAAAACAAACAAATAAACAAGCAAAAAAAAAAAACCCACAAGACCTAGTTTAGCAATTGAATAACAACATCACCAAAAGATAACAACTCTAATATTCAAAAACACAGAAAACAAAACAATGAAAGTTAGCATAGGAATAGAATAGTTTCATCTGACTTCTCTATTTGTTTATTTACGATTTAGGTTTGGGGCCACACCCAGACGTGTGACCACACCAAATATCTTGTTTAAAAATAGTTTAAACAAAATGAAATGGAAAATATATTACTAATAAATTCATTCTTGATGTAAACTTGTGGTCTTCTTTTAAAATGGATTCTAAATATACAAACTCACTATGGATAGTGCATTCACATAGCACACAAGTGATGCACTTTCCTTAGAGGTTTCCTGATCATTAGTAGTATAAAAATAAAAATCTACTCTTTTGTGAAAGAATAATGACAAATAAATATAATTTTTTATTATTTTACTTTTTGCTTTGTTAGGGGGCCATACCTGGAAATTCTCCTACACTCAGAACTCGCTCCTGGCTTCAGGAACCATATCGGATGCCAGGGGATCAAACCGCGGACTGTCCTAGGCCAGTGCAAGCAAGGCAGATGCCTTACCACTAGAGTCATTGCTCTGTCTCCATAAATCAACATTATTAAATGTAAGCATTAATAGCACAAATTTTAGTAATACGGTAGCCCAATTTCACATCACAAGTTAGAAACATTGTAGTTACATATTTTATTGTCTATATTTAGCTTTTATCAGTACACACGACACACATCAAGTTGTTAAAAAATTTTTCTTCACTGATACTACATATTATTTTTTATAACATTAAATTATTTAATAAAAATAAAAACAATATTTAGTAATATTTAATTCATAATTTAAATTTGCATGTTAGTTAGTTAGTAATTAATCATTTTTATAATTTCTATAGAAAAATACTCCTGTATCACATTTTTCCTTCTTTTGGTAAATTATTATTTAACTTTAGAAGGACTTCAATAAAAATGACTAGTGTATAGAAAATATTTTAGAAATCATCATTGTTTTACTTTGAATACAATGTCCTTATTTAGTTATACATTCATGGACTCAAGTAGTTTTCACTTCTTGACTCTTGCAATGAATTCCTGTTTTCAAGAATTACTTTTTAGTACTTGTTTTTAAATGTTTTTAAAGATCCCAAATAAAGGGGCCCGGGAGATAGCATGGAGGTAAGACATTTCCTTTCATGCAAAAGGTCATTGGTTCGAATCCCGGTGCCCCATATGGTCCCCCGTGCCTACCAGGAGCAATTTCTGAGCATGGAGTCAGGAGTAACCCCTGAGCACTGCCGGGTGTGACACAAAAACCAAAAAAAAAAACAAAAACAAAAACAAAAAAAAAAACCAAAGATCCCAAATAAAGCAATATATTTCATTTGAGTTTGAAGATGATTATATCCAAGATAAGAAAATATTATAATATAGATTACACTAAGAGATAAGATTTTACTCTATAGGTTATATACCTAAAAGTACTGATACTGAGTGAGATCACTTTTCAAGATTAAGACATGAATTTGGCAGATAATGTTCCAAAGGAGTTCTTTAAAAAATGAGTTCGTGATCTCTCTCCTCTTGCTAATGGTGACATTGAGAGCCAAGCTATTTCTTTCTCTCCCTAGATCTCTAGCTGGGAACCATAACACTAGATGTAATAGGCAGAGTGAATCCTGTTTTCTACCTCTAAGTAGCTCCTTTAGTCCAATTGTACAGCCATTACTTACGGCATCTGAGTATGTCAGGTTGCATCAGATAATTTCAGTGACTGAAGCCATATACTTTGCTATTAATCTATATATTTAGCATATATTTTGAAAGAAGAATTCACTGTTGAGAGCAGATATGCTATTGATCAGGGCCAACTACATGGTCATATAAAATTACCTGGTCTCAAATTGCAAGGTGTTACCATGGGTCATTTCTCTCGGGGAAGAGAATTTGAGATGCAAAAAGGGGGGCAGATTGTGAATAATGTAGCAAAGCAATACTTTTAAGAACAACTTTCCTAAGAGGCTGATGATAAGAATGGGGATAAAAATTGTTGAACAATGCAGAGATAATAGATGCCTTAGCTGATACTCTGAATGGCTGCAATGGTTTCCATTAAGGGCAATGTGTTATACCCTTGTCTCATGGCAGAAATCTATGACATAACATCCTAGAAGCTTCCTTTCACCAAGAAAAGTCTTGGGAAGGCTCAGTTTTGAGCTATTGCAAACATTATAGCAAATGGGGAATCATTAAGCAGAGTTCTGTATCTTTCCCAATGAAAATCAGCTACAAGGGCTGAGCGGTAGCACAGGCAGTAGGGCGTTATCCTTGCATGCACTGACCTAGGATGGACTGCGGTTTTATCCTCCCACGTCCCATATGGTCCCCCAAACCGGAGCGATATGTGAGCACATAGCCAGGAGAAAACCCTGAGCCTCACCAGGTGTGGCCTAAAATTAAAAAAAAGAAAAGAAAATGAGTCATAATCCAATATTAAATACAACTGTCTTATTTAAAAATAAATATTTTTCCTCAATTTACCCTTCCCCTCTCCAAACCCTTTGTTTTGATTGCAGATAAGATCCAGTGTTTCTCAGGGAAAAAGTCTAGGAGATGATTTTCCAGTTAATTCCTTACTTGTATGTAATCCATTCTTTATTCTCTGCTTTTTCACTATTAAATCCCATGGCTGTAACCATACAGACAAGATGACTGCTTTGAAGATAGGAGACTAACTTAACTTCTACTTGACAAAAAGCTATTTCATCATGGGTCTCTGATGTGATTGGTCTTGAACTGGCAGCAGAAGAAAAAAAAATTATTACAGTGATAATATACTTCAACTGAGCTAGTCCTATTCTTATTATTTATTATTAAGTAATAAATAGTTTTGTTTTATTTTTATTATTTTATTGTTATTTATAAACAAATTATTTAGAAATAGTTTTTATTTATAATAAATCTTATTTATTTTCAAAGTAAAATAATTTTTATTGAAAGAAGTTTAGATAGAAAAGAGGGGGAGAAAGAAATACATTTTTTAAGAGAAAGAACATGGACTTTACCAGAGTAGGAATATCAAAGACACAGCATCTCCTCTTCTAAAATTTCTGAAATATATATAGTGGGTCTCAATCTGTTTCCCATGCAATCACGTGTTTTTGAGATCTTGTCTTAGGAATACCCAAAGATTCAAAAAGAAATTATCATACAAGATTCTTCCTCAAAGATATTCCAATTCCTATTAAATATTCTCAGAACCAAATGGTCTTTACTTTGAAATTTTGGGTTTAAGACTTCTTTACAAAAACAAAACAAAGCAAAAAGAAAATAATAATAAAATAAAACCTGGGAACTCTCCATTTTAATGACAATTTAAAGGCAATTGTCTCCCTTTTAATTCTTCTCATTCTCTCCTTCTTGGAATCACTTCTGTCCTTATATTCTCAAGTATTTATAACAGTCTTTAATTTTTACATCTTTATTTCATTATTCATATTTTTTTTCATTTTATGGGACTGCTTTTATTAACATTAATGTTTGCAATCATACATTCTTGTTATTTTGAAAATGGGTCTTTGGAGTCTACTAGAATCTTAGTCTTTCATATCAAGCTTGGTATCCAATATATTAGACCTATCTATTTGTGTTAATTACCTTTCTCATGTTTTATGTTATCCAATGTTATTTGCTTCAATCTTCCCAAATCCATTTAATAAGCGAGAGAACATTTAGTGAGATTATTCTCTTTATGCTGAACTTATTCTCCTTATGCTGACCCTTTCAATTCCATGAATCAAAAAAGATCAAAAATTACTCTATGTGCATGAATGATCACACAATTTAAATAATTTGTTTATTTTAATCCAGGGATCACAGAACAGCACTGTTTTAATATTTTAAGAGCATGTAATAAAAAGACCATGTAATAAAGATTATTGTGGATATATTTTTCACAATTTGTTTTACTGACAGGAGACCATGCTTTAGAGCATTAACTATCCTTAAGTGGAAGTGAAAGTTTCTAAATCATTTTTTAAATTAAGGAAAAAAAGTTACCTGCATGCCCACTAAAATATTTTTAATTATATTAATCATTTATACTTAGTACTACTAAAATATTTATATAAACCAATAAAAATCATCAGGAAAAACCATGAAGCATCACATATTTTAGAATAGATTGTTACTAGAAAATAAATGTATTATATAAAAAGTAAAATAAAAATGATTTTATTTTATCATAAACACTAAATATTCTTCAATAACTCAACATCCATTTCTGATTTTTTAAATGCTATTCTTATGCCTTTTCATTAATACAGCTATGCAAAATCTATGTCAGTCAACAGATTTTGTTTATATTGCTATCTATCATGATCATTTCTATTTAAATATTGAAGAGTACTACAATAATTCAGTACTAAAAATAGCATGTTATAATTTCACTATTTTCATAGCAAATCAAAATGATTTAAATGAGGTGCTTAACAGTACTTAAGGCACTTACCTTGAATGTGGCCAACTTGAGTGTGATACCTGGGGACCACCAAGAGTAATTCCTGAGTACAAAGCCAGGTATTAGCCCTGAGTATCACCAGATATGGTACAAAATATAAATAAATAAACAACAAATAATGCACTCAAAAATATTTAATGAAATAAAACTACAAAACTATTAAAATTAGTATGGAAATAGTTTCAGAATTAATATACAAATATCAATAACCTTCCTGTTTTGAAAATTAACAGAGTAGAGATAAGGGGGTATAGCTCAGTGGTAGAGCATTTGACTGCAGAGTAGAGATAAAGATTCCATTTACAAAATAAAAAATGAAAACCCAACCAGGATTAACATAAGGCATTTTAATACTGGGGCCAGAGAAATAGCATAGAAGTAGGGCATTTGTGTTGCATGCAGAAGGATGGTGGTTCGAATCCCTACATCCCATTGGTCCCCTGAGCCTGCCAGGAGTGATTTTTGAGCTTAGAGCCAGGAGTAGCCCCTGAGAGCTGCCGGGTGTGACCCAAACCTTCCCCCAAAATTAGAAAAAACATTTTAATATCTTGAGATATGTAAATATGGCTTTAAGGGCATGAAGGAAATGTTTAAGGACATTAAGGATAGTTGCTATCAGAGACTTCAGTTATCTCAAAAGTAAATCTATGTGATGCATTTGATTGGGCATAATTCATGAAATAACATTTCAAGCTTCCTTACTATTTGTCTCCTTCTCTGACATAAAATATATTTGGGAAGTGGGGACTAGATATCTCTTGCTTTGGGCTGAAATTTGAATAATTCCACTCAACATACTTTTCATTTGAGGTAATTAACTAACCTTAAAATAGGAGATGATATGTATTGTCTTGTGTAATATATACATGTATATATTTGATAGGGTTGTCATAAAAATAAATTAAGAGTTTTAAGTGTCAGAGTTGTATGTCACAATTCTAGAGGTTTGGTTTCTTTGCTCAAGGTGTCAGCAAGATTGTATAGGTGAAAAAAAATCTGACTCTTCAAAACATGCCCATGGCCAAAGAGTTATTTCATGAGGGAACAGAAAGGCAGGAGGGAGGGAAGCTTGCTTAAAAAAATAAAAAGCAATAATTCCAGTAAACCAAATCAAATCAAATCAAAAGATGTCTTAGAATGCTTTCTTCCTGTATTTAATCCCCTTATCTTTTCTATAGAGAAGGCAGAAATTAAATCTGTGTGCCTACCCTTTTGGTGATAACCTCTCTAGGATCATTCCTTACCTTTTATTGTGCTTTAGCCCACCTGATTTAAATATGGCGTTTGGAGTCATGTGAGCAAGAAATTTAGCTTGACTGGGTCTCTCCCATGTTTACAGGAAATACACAAGTTTTCAATAAATATATGATTTCTATTTTACTTCTCTAATATTTGATTATTCAGTTTCTGAAGAAACCATTACTGTGTACAAAGGTTTCATCATAAAGTCTTTCTTATGGGCTTTTTTACTTGGCTCATAGCTATTCATCTTATCTTTGTCTTCACATGAACTTCCACTCCTCTGAATTTGATCATTATAAAGGACCAGTAATATTTAAAGATACCAGTAAGATTAGAGTATACTCTAAAGATATTTTTTTTAACATTAAGTACTTCCATGACTGTCCTATTTTCAAATAAAGCAACATTCTTAGTATTTGGTTAGGACTTATAGCATATGCCTTTGGGTTATTGATATAATTCACCATAAAATTAATATATATTTAATTATATATTAATTATTTTTGAAGTACAGGGATAAAGCTATAGTCTCATGCATATAAGGCATTCCCACTACCAGTGAACTACATGGCTTATCTAACAATGATCAAATTTTAAACTTTGAAGTTATAAACTCCCTTTTCAGAGGGGAGAGCATTTTTAACTTGGGACTTTCATTGGCATGTTCTGTTGTGTTTCTGTCTCGTACTATGCTTATGTAGCATCTTTCCATTCTTCTTTTATTCTGGCTAGCACTGATCAGACCCCAACTACACTGTTTCCATGCCTTATCGAAACAGTGTTCCTTTCAGTGAATTTTCCCAATATAATCTTTTGATTTTCTAGTAATCCTGTTTTACCCCCTTTTAGTATTAAATGCCTTTCCAATTAATTTCTCTATGAAATTATAGCCATGCATTCAGAGAGATGGTCTAAGAGTAAGGCTGCTGACACTGGTTGCATACTCGAGAACACAAATAATATACTGAGAACCTTTAAAGTAATTCCTAAGCACAGCTGGGGGTGGTCCAATGGCCCCCATAAAAGAAATGAGTTGAAATTGTTTGTTAGTTTATATTTCTTACTTATAGTTTTGTAAGAATTATTGTAGAAGAGTAATTGAAAATATTTGTTTGAATAAAGTCAAACAATATTGTAGAATTACAAGTTAATTGTGGAGTCCTGGATGAAGCTGGATGATGGTGAGATGGATGGAGAGGCCTTTCTCTGCTGGCCCAGGCCACGTGCCTGCAACCCCTTCCTTCCAGCAGGCGAGTCTGAGGGTTCAGGATAGCTGCAAAGAAATGATCCACAGACAGGTTTCAGGAGATATGAAACTTTATTCAAGGCTTTATCCACATAGGCAAACCATTTTTTTTTTGTGGTTTTTGGGTCACACCCGGCAGTGCTCAGGGGTTACTCCTGGCTCCATGCTCAGAAATTGCTCCTGGCAGGCATGGGGGACCATAGGCTAACCTTTTAAGCAGCCCATTCCAGCTACTCTGCCATCTTAAGATGTTTCTTCTTCCTCCATCCGGCCAGCTCTCTTTCTTCTCTCTTGCTGAATCAATCTCCCACCCTTTACTCCTCTTAGGCAATCCTTTAGATACCTTTCAAGGACTTTTCCCAGAAATGGGATGGTCTTACCATAAGGAAGATGGGGGTGTTATATTGAATATTATTTGAATATAGCAGAACATATTTATTTGAATAAAGTTGATGAGACTCAAAAATATTTTACAAATTTTCAAGATTACAAATATTTTGAAGAAAAGACAGACAGGTATTATTCTAAATATATTTATCACTAAAGCATATAGCTATCAAATTAGAGACATTACCTGATCAGACTGCAATTGGAAACATCAGGCATATAATAAGGTCTCTTAGCTACTGGTAATTCGATATTTCCCCTCTTTAAAAAGAATTCTGACACTCAAAGAAGATGGAATGCTTTTACCTCTGATACATAAAACATAACTTCAAAAAGAATCAAATATTTACCCTTTGTTCACTATCCTTAAAACTCACAACTCTGCAGGAATAGCTGCATAATTTGTGAGGCTCAACATAAAACAAAAGTGAAAAGTTTACACACACACATATTCACAAATATATATAAAATATTTTAATGGTGAGAGAAGATCTATAAGTAAGAATAAAGCCACTTCTTAGCATTTGACTAGAACTTTGAATAGCCATGTACTCAGGAAGCTTAGTCTTTTTCTTAGTCAGCACAACAATCTGATACATTTACTTACTTATACCATCATGGTAGTATAAAGAATTATGCTGTTGCCCAGCATATCAAAAAAGTATAGTACTGATAGTACTGAGTATGCTATGCTCACTTTACCTCCTACCACATATGGTATCCTTTACTCTATGTTGTTTCAAGTCACTTTGTGTACTCTATTTTTAATTCTCCTTTCTTTTTTTTTTGTTTTAAATTTAACCACCCCCTCTCCTTTTTCTGAAATCAACACTTATGCTCAATTAATATCTTTCACTTTATCATGTTAAGTGCTGAGCAGATGACTCCCAAATATACATTCCTTTTTCAGAACATTCTCCCAAACAACAGTAATAAACTATACCTACTTGACCATTCATCTGGAAAATTAATTACCTAAGAGGTAAGACATTATATTCAACATCTGACTTCTTTCTGAATCAGAAGAAAATATGGAAAATTAGTTTTCCAATGGCTTCTGAGCTCAGGAAATGGTGTGTCAAATCTTCCCATTACAAAATGCATAACATTAGAGGCACTGGGTTTTGTTATAATTTGTGTCCAATCAAATAACCAATCAGGGACCTTTATCTTCAATACACTATCGAGAATCCAAGAAATTCACCAAATATCCTGCAATCTTTATTCTTACTATGTACAAGGACTATTGCCATCATCTCTACAGAATATTCTGTTTCTTTCTTATATCACAGTCATTACAATCATCAAAGAGATTATTTTGACAGAGGATACATACTCCTTACACAGTTCCAGATCCCCTTTTATTCAGAGTAAGAGAATACATGTGTACAAGCCAGCTTAAGGCCTATTAAACCCAAAGAGATAGTTTCACATCACAATTCCCACTTTCTCTGCCCTGTTAATGCTACCTCACCTTGTCATTCTAATTCAAGCATATAGATCTCCACCTCACTCCTTAAATATACTCGATTTCTCACGTGAGTGCTTTAGATCTTTCTGGTTCCTCTGTCTAGTACATTCTTCCCATAAATTCATTTGCTGGAAGTTCTTTTCAAATTTTCATAGAACCTTGCAATAAAACCACTTTATTGTGTGCTTAGCCAGTACCTTGCACACTACCTCAAGTATTTTCATTTCTATCATTTGCAATAACCTATTTATTTATGATGTGTACTTTTATTATCTCTGCATGCATCTATGGCAATTCATTTGGTATATTTTGATCATGGATGTCCTAGATTTGAAGTCGCACCATGCAATTCTTGACCTCAGTGGAGACTATATTAAGAATTATCACTAAATTAATGTCTTTGCAAACACATTTAATTGTATTTTTCCTCTTCCCATATTTCATTTTATCTTAACATATCAAAAAATAACATTCTCTCTAGTCAGGGATGCAACTATGTTTTTATAAGCTCTTTGGGAATGTGGGAATTCTTTTGACTTTTCCTTATAGGGTAACTCAGAGTTTTAAATAGAATTTCTAGATTGCATAATATAGATTTTTCTAGAAATATCCTACAGTTCTGAGTGTAGCTTACTCACTACAAAGGTACAATTATTTTCATTAGAGAAAATAGTACCTTTGTGATGCTTGCTGGGCACTGTGATAAAAGAGCATTTAATTACCCAGTAAGTGACCATGTCCAGGGCATCCTCCTGGTCATATCTGCTGTAGCATTGATTAATAGTTCATGAACAAATGAGTATTGTATGGAATATGTCCCTCTCATAATAGGATTGGACTTGAAAAGGTAGGAGATAAATCAATTCTAATTTTATCAAGTAAACTTCTTACATACAGAAGATAAATTAATTATATATTTAATGTTATGTTTATCAATTTGCATTCAGAGTGAAAAATGAGAATCTTCTGTGGCACACAACTCTTTCTTAATAAATATTTCCATTACAAGTATTTTAATAGAAGTTCAGTGAAAGAAGGAAACCAGACTGTGACCAAGGATATTTAGCAAATAAGGAATAGTATTAAGGATATTATGAACATTTTGTTTAAAAGAATAAGTTCTGTGATGGTGTCGGAAATTGTTTAGAGAAGCAAAATGTACCAAGGAAGATGATCTAAGTAATATTACAGAATTCCTTTCACAAACTTGCAGCACCTTAGTCTGCTACTGTAAAAAAAGAAGACAGTCAAGGTCTGCATTGTATTTCCAATAGAACTTGATGTAATTTCAATCAGAAATTTTGCTGAAATGTTGCAAAAAAGACCAAAAGATGGATGTGTAAATAAAAAGATAATATAGAACAACTTCTTATAATAGGAGCCATTGGTATGTAGCACAATACCCTGGAAATTTAAACTCAGTGAGAAGGTTCAGAAAGAGATAATGATGACTTTGAGATTTTGCAAATGAAATATTTCTGAGAGTGTTCAACTGACAATGTATAGACTCCTGACGGTCAGAAGAACTCAGAAAGAGAGAAAAATTTTAAGCTATCAGAATAAGATTATGTTGGATAGTATATATATATATATGTGCATGTATATATATATATTGTGTGTATGTATGTGTATATATATATATATATATTTGAAAAAGAAGAGTTTCTGAACAACATTCATAATTTACTCCTGACCATGTGCTCAGGGATCATTTAGCGCTGTGACACATGTGGAGTCATGGGATAACATGTGGAAACAAAGACTCACTCATCTTTGAACATATACTAGGCAGAGCCACTTAACCTCTGACTAACTCTGCAATCCTCATGGGAAAATAACTAATATTGTCATGCCTAATCTTCCATCTCAGAACATGAGTCTTGGGGTCAGAGAAATAGCATAAAAAATAGGGCATTTGCTTTGCATGCAGCAGACCCCAGAAATCCCAGGCATCCTGAATAGTCACCTGCCACAGCATGCAAAAATATCACCATTTTAGGGGAACTTAGTACACCAGATGTATCCCTAGATTTCCGTGGTTGAAGAGCTGAAAAAGCCCTCATGGGGTTTCTCAAAAGACCCGCTGTGGATGCCTTTTCCCCTGCATGGATAGTTGAGGAATCCCTGAAGTGATAAATCCATGCTTGGTATTACATTCTGTCATTATTTGGCTATCTCTCCTTTGTAAAATCTCAGGCAAAAATATGGCCTCAATCAAATTCTTTTCAGAAATCCTAGAACAAAGATTACTAAGAGAACCCCTTTTCTGGATAATATTCAACACTTAAAATCAAAAGACAATATTTTTTCTCTTATGTTCTTCCAGCCTCAGTGTCTGATAAACAAGGGCATAGCCAGAATGTAGACTCTGGACTATTGATCCTTCTCAGAAAATGGGAACTGCACCTTACGGGATTTGGCCCCTTCCTTGACCTCTAAAACAATAGGGTTCAGCTTGTTGGGGACCATATTCTTAGATTTTTTCTACTTCTTAATTTTCCTTATTTTGCATTTAAAGTTAGTTGTTAAAAGCTGCCCTGAGAGTGATCATTTCCTTTGCAACTCAGAATTGTTACAGCTCATACCCATATGTTTAAGTATTGTTAAACTTTGCTTTGTGATTGCAAACATCCTTCTCTGCACCTGTGACTGGTTTTGCCCCTATAAAACTCCCTGCTTAAAAAAATTAAACTTATCACACTCCTTCCAGAAGATGTGCTAGCACCACACATTGTGTGTGTTTTCATTATTTCATGCTTCATATTTCATCACCCATGCAATCCACTCTTCCTGAAGTGGATTCATTGAAATCCCACTGGCACTGTAGGATGGTAGCCACGGGCAGCAGTCAACCAAGGTTTAAGGAGCTTTTTCTGAGCTTAGAGTCATGAGTAACCTTTGAGAATTACAAGGTGTGGCAAACAAAAAGTTTTAAGATAAGGGACTAAATGGAAAGCAAAATCTTTCAGTTCAGATCCTAGGCAGTTAAAGAAAAAGAAACCAGTTATTCTAAATGTTTAAGCCAAAATGTAATGAAATCCCCAGGTAGCATCTCTGAGAGATTACAGAGGAGAAATTCTCACACTTTTATATATGACCATTACACAGATGTCAAGATCCATGATCCCCAGCACAGATCCTCAAGAGGACTCAGGACCATCTGCCATGGCTTATGCTAAATTCACCTGACAATGGTTGTGTCAATTGGCTATATACTAAGAGGAAAAAAACAATCCCACACATCTCTAATACAGTTTTTCTGCAATTTTGTTCTAGGTTGCAGCTGAAATTAGCTTCCTTTCTAGCCACAGAATAACAAGAGTAAAAATTTCTCATTTAAATTCCAAAGAATTAGTTATCAAATGATGTGTTTTTTGAGGTGTTGATACCCAAATACTTTATCAAGGAAAGGTTCAATGAGAGCAAAACACTTTCAGGACAGTATGACAATAGTAATTCTATAAAATTCAGGGATGGAATGAAAGGCTACCAATAAGCTGGCACAAAAATAAGTCAATGAAAAATGAGTATCTGATAATTCTCAACAATCAAATTTGGAAGAGATGAGCTTTCACTCAGACAGACAAATCAGAAAAATCAATAAAAATATTTTCTATCTTTGGAAAGTATTAAAAACTGTACATTAAAAATAGCTTCAACTTGTTTAGTTTTAATAAAAACCATAGTATAGAAAAGGGAGCATGTTTCCATCCCACTCTATATTGTACTTGATGGGACTATTTGTCTAAGAAAAATAAAGGGTTCAAACAAAATAAAACAATTCTCTAAGGTTTGATCCTTATACCATATATGATCCCCTGAGGAGATCCAGGAATAAGCCTTGAGCACATCACTCCCAGTGATGTGAGACCTCAAAACCAATCAACAACAACAAAAAAATCTGAAAAATAAAAGATACCAAAGAGATAGGGTTATGCCTATCATACCAAAGAGAGGCATTAATTAAGACAATAATAGTCTTGGGGTGGGAGTGATACAGCAGTGGTAGGGCATTTGTCTTGCATGCAGCTGTCCTAGGACAGTCCATGGTAGGATTCCCTTGCATTCCTTATGGCCCCCAAGCCAGGAACAATTTCTGAGTGCATAATCAAGAGAAACCCTTGAGCATCACAAGGTGTGACCCAAAACAAAACAAAAGAAGAAAATAGCCTTGCATGTAGTCAACCCCAGTTTATTCCACGGAACCCTATATGGTTCTTTGAGAACCACCAGGAAAGGTCCTTGAGTACAGAGCCAGAAGCAACCTCTAGGGGCGGCCCAATTAAAAAAAAGTGTATATATACATCACTATATATATATATAACACTATATATATCACTATATATATAAAACACTATATGTTAGAGGAGATTGTTAAATCCTGAAACCCTAAAGGTATAGCCATCCACATGTAAAAGCTTGTAATATGAAAATAAGCAGTTGTCAAATTCTCTTTTTGATAGGATAGTCTCACCAACATTGACCCAAGATGTGGGTTAGTGCCCCTCAGAAACACTGAGGGGAGTATGTTCTTACCAATATGGCAAGAAATGGCAAAATAAAACATATATATATATATTGCTTGAATATTTAATTTGGGTCCTTGCCAAACGTCCTCTGTGTTGGATGGGCAGAGAACCCAGATATCTGGAAATTGAACTTCCCTTTTGCTTTTATATTATCAAGGCTGTTTCTGAGTTTTGCACCATGGGGGAAGCTTAATTCTGAACCTAACTATATATATATATATATATTTATATATATACTTATGTATGTATATATAATTATACAATTATAATAACATAATCTATACTATATGTAAGTATATATTATATATGATATTATAACCATATATTATGTTATTATATAATATAGAAATATATATCTTATAATATATCATATTCGATATTATTGTATTATATAATTATATGATATATCTATATAATCTATTATATAATTATATGTGATATATGTTATATATGAAACAAGTATATAATTATAACCTTATACTATATAAATATATATATAGAAAATATATATAGGGGCTGACGTGGTAGTACAGAATTTTGGGTATTTGACTTGCACAAAGCCTGACTAGGTTCAATCCCCAGCATACCTAATAGTCCACCAAGTTCTGCCAAGAGTAATTGCTGAGTGCAGAGCCAGGAGTAACCCCTGAGCATTGCCAGGTGTGGCCCCAAAGCTAATATATATAGTTTATATGTAATATAATATAATATAATATATTATTACTATGCTATTATATATATATCAGTGTACAGCATATTAAAATAACTTCCACATGGTCAGTTTAGGAAAAATACTTAGTTTTCTACAGTTGATTGTTTGTAAAAGGGAAGAATCAAAAAATATCAAAAGACTGGTAGTAACGACCAAGGCCTGATACTCGCAGTCCCTTGCTACAGAAGTCAGTATCTGGTTTCCTAATCCAGTTACTGCAAAAATATTAGGGCACAGTTCTGTTTCCACATATGACCTGGCCATTGTCTATTTGTATATTAAGTCTCTGATTACATACAGCATGTGGCCAAAGTACAGTATACACTGAACTGTTCTTAGAAATTGTAAAGATCATGGGCTAAGATGAAGACATACTGTCAGAGTGGTTCAGATGTCAACTCTTTTCCAAGTACACCAAAGATCCGGAAGTACTTATTTCACTACCTGCTTAAATTTGGTTGTTTAGAACCATTTCTTTCTTCTGCACCAAATTAGCTGCCAAATTACCCTCCGTGTCTCTTTTCAAATGATAATAACCATCTTGCCAATATTTGTATTTAAACTTAATTTCAGAGAGATTGAAAAATATCACTTAAGGCACATACATTCCAAACTTTGCTCCAAGCATATGTTTCACCAGCAAAATAATGTCAATATTCTGAGTTAAAGTGTCAGAGGTAGCATTATAAAAAAGATATGAGGCTTGAAATATAATTAGGGAATTTGCACATCCAATATTCTCCTCCAACTCTAAGGGGAAAAAAAACAACAAACCCAAATTCATTTTGCCCATTTCCATTCAAAAAAGAGCCTAAGAGATGATTATACTTGCAAGGAATTTCAAAAGGGAGGGCTCAAGTGCATTGGGGAAATAGTTTGTAACTGTTATTTTTGTTACTTTATTTTTGTTATTTTGTTTATTTTGAGGAGACAATCGGGAGACAGGACTAAAGGAGAAAAACTTGGGTCCAGGGAACATTGCCTACCACCAACATTATTGTTGCAGTGGTATGAGTGTGATCCCTGATGGAGGAGCCTGAAAGATCTTATTTGGAAGGAGTCCTAGCCCAGCATGCAGCTTTGAGGAGGCCCTTGATTGTGTACCCCAGGGTTCTGATGTAGGCAGCTTCTTGCTGAGGACAAGTCAGAAGAGAGCTATTACATCAGGATGGGGCTCGATGCTCAATGCCAGAGGAAAACTGCCAAAAATATGGTGAATGTTAATGAAATTCCAGAAGCAACACCCGTGTATGTAAATGACTCTAATTTTGTTTTGTTCTTCATCCTTTTTAAATAAAATATTAGTCCATATATTTCTAAATACACAAATAGGATCAATGTGATTTCAATTGATATGGATCTCCAAAACAAACAAACAAATAAACAAAAATCCATTATATGCCAAGTGGAAATCTATTTTCATTAAATGACTTTAAAACCTCTTGTAGCTTGGTAACAGATAATTATTTCCACAGTGCAAAGTTTCAGTTCCAAAGTTTCTCCAAGCCTGCCTCTCTGACCTTTAAATCAAAAGTTGAAGAAGCTGAGTGACTATTGCTGCAAAAAATCCCTTGGTAATAATCCAACTTAGCTAAAAAAATAAAAAATAAATAATGTGTGTTATTCATCCATTCCACTCAGCGAATATGCATTTTTAAACATATTTTGTTAAGATAATATACTACTTTGCTACATTTTGGCTTTTGGAATCAATTTTACATTATAACGAAACTTTTATTTAAGATAATTCGACTGGGACTGGAGTAACAGCTCAGCAGGCTGACTACATGGTTCCATGTGAGACCCAGGTTCCATTCTAGTTACTGTACGGTTCCCAAGTATTGCTAGCAACCCCCAAGCACAGAGCCACAGTTGTTGAACTTCATCATCGGGTGTGATCCCTAAGCAAAAAGCAAAATAAAACTAAAGATTATTTGGCTGAAGAAATATCATAGGGAAAGGATATGAATTGTTATGAGATTCCATTGATGTTCCTGAAATTTGTAGGACAATGGAACTATTTCTCTTCACCCTTTTTGAGAAGGTCCAAGGTTCTTTCATTGACTCAAAGCAACTGCATGACGATAATTTAGAAGTATCAATGTAAAGTGCAAGTAATATTTACTGGTACGCAAAAAGTGCTACCTGATTATTGGCAAAAGACTGACTTAATGGGAACTGCAACAACATTAAGAGGAATTATGGGGCCAGAGAGATAGCACAACGGTAAGGCATTTGCCTTGCATGCAGAAGGACATTGGTTCAAATTCCAGCATCCCATATGTTCCCCCATGCCTGCCGGGGCGATTTCTGAGCCAAGTCAGGAGTAACCACTGAGCGCTGCTGGGTGTGACGACCCCGCCCCCCAAAAAGAGGAATTATATGGAAACTCCTCCTGAAAACCATTCAAAATGGGGCATTCCCACCACCAGTGTTGTCCTCCACCCTCCTGTTCTCAGCATACATCCCATATCCCCCTCTTTTGCACCCAGGCTGTTAGAATAAGTGGTTCCTACTGTGACTAGTTTGTTGCAGATTGGGTATTGATTCTGTTGTCGTTGGCTTTGGATTTGGAATTTAAGTCTGATCATATTTTTATTTCTACTCAATGTTCATACACCTGTTTGGTCTTGGTACCATCCTTTATTCCCCCCTCTATTTATGAGGCAGAACAAAATGCTTCAAGTTATGTGGTTTTGTATGAAGGAAAAGAAAAAAAGGCAAAAATAAAAAAAATTAAAAATCTAGGAGGAGTCCATCTAGAGGTTATAAATATCAATTTAAGATAAGAGAGTTGGAAAGAGGAAGAAAAACATAACAAAAATACAAAAAAAAAACAAAAAACAAAAAAGGAAAGAAAGAAAAACAACAACCAAACAATAATCAAGATCCCTAAATAAAAATATAAATTAAAAAAACAACAAAACAAAAAAATTATGTTTCTTTTTTTTTTTTTTTTGCATAGGTACAGTAAATATTGGGGAGATTAGAAAGGGAATCCCTTGGCCTAAGAGATACAGGTTTTCTCTGCCCCTTGAAACATTCTGTCATGGGAATAACTACAAAAGAACTCAAATTTCCTATTATTGTCAATGTTTGTAATGGGAAAATGGGATATTTTAAACTACAAAATTAAAATTTATATAAGTTTTATTTAAATTATAAGGTGGTAGTATCTTTTGTATATATCATGATGACTTCAATAAATTAAGGGCAGAGTCACAACCATGTGGAGTGGCAAATATTTAGCTTTCTCTATTTGGGAAGAATAGAGAGATGAGATCAGTATATTAACCTTTATTTGTTGAAAAAAATGTGCTGCAACCTATTTAAGCCTTTTTTGTCAATATATATTACTTGGAATAAAAAATATCCTGAATGTTCTATACTTTTCCATATTATGGTCATTCATACTAGTATTTGTATTTGAATGATTTGTAATCCACTTTGGTCAAAATAAAAATTATTTTTAAATAAGTATTATTAATATAAAAAATAAATAAAGATGCAATAGGATAGTACTGCAAAGAGAAAAAAAGAACCGTATTTGCTGCCAGGTACAAAATTAAAGTCTGCTGCAGATACTACAAGGAACTACATTACATCACTTCTGTACTGTCTCTCTACTTGAGCATGTCATGGAGAAAAAAAGCACTTAATCCTTTCTTATTTTTGCATTGTTTTTTTTTTCATTTAATTTACTTCATATTAAAAGCATGTCACTCATAGTTGACATAGTTGATTATAATTCATTTGTGTCCAAATAAGTGGGAGTTAATTTATTAAAAAAAAGTAAAAGAAAAAAGAAAGTAAAGGAGAATGGGAAAAAACCATATACAAGAATTTTTGTTCTAGTCACATTTCTTTTTCCCTTTAGCTTATTTTATATCAAAATACATTATCATTACATTTATTCCCCCCTAGATCAGTCCCCTTTGTAAGTAAGTCCAATATCTAGAAATGACATCCTCACCACATACTCTTCATAGAACTCTACCTGGTATAACCTTCTGCATTAAGACTTGTTCTCATTTTCTGCTTCAGTAGTTTTTATTTAGCATTAATTTAGGAGACTTCAGAGAAAAGTTGATGATATTTGTTAATTTTGCTGCTGGAACATATGGTATGGGGAACTACTGTGAAAAGCCCACATTTTTGCCATTAAAACCTGGAACTCACAAAGCTTTTAGGATAGTAGTTCTGATCATCTACCAGAATTACATGTCTATTTAAAGCTTACCTAGACCACATACAGTTTTCTGGGAAAAGAAATGCAAGCTAACTGACTTACTTATTCCTATTTGCCCCCAGTGCCTTGTTTTAACAAAGGATTGGCAGAATTCTGAAACGCCTTTTAGGGTTTGTTTTCCTATCAGCTCCTGGAGAAACTTGGTGTTCATAATGAAAAGCCTTCATGGATCATAATTGGGACCCTCATTGTAATAATAATAGCATCCATAGGGAGTGCCATAATCAGTATCTAATTTTTATTGTACTTACAATTCCTGAAACAGTGAGACATAATGAAATAAAAATTAGATGTATTTTAAAATTTGGTCATTCTGTATCTATCTTTCTTAGACATCACTATATGTATATCATTTATATTTCCATATCTTTATCCTTCTTTTAATAGTATTTGTTTTCTTGTTTGGGGTACAACATCCTATGGTTTTGGAATTTTCCCTGGGTCTGTGCTCAGATAACTCTGCACTATTGGTTAACCAACTGGGGTTAACTGTATTTCAGGCAAGTGTATTATCTCTGTGCTATCTCTTGACCCTTCTCTAGTATCCTTTAAGCCTTGAATAATTTGTTGTACCTAAAGCAGCTCTAGGTACAACAATACCATTACACAAACATAAAAATTAACAGAATCTCATTTCCTTCTCATAGTGTTTGAGTTTAGGGAGACTATATATTTATTTAAATCTTTAGGATTTAAGTAAATAAATATTTGCCTGAAACTATCATCAAATGCTACCAAATTCATATATCCTATGAAGTGAATGATAGCCATAAAAAAGAGTGAAGGATCAACTCAATGGAGGATTACAAGAAAATTATTGATACTTTTCAAATTATTTGATTTAAAATATTTGGATTTTTTTAAAGATTTTGTTTAAAATATTTGTTCACTCTCCAACAAATTGTTTGGACTAGTTTTGACTTTCAGCCATAGAAAATTTAAAATTTTACCTGGCTTAAATGTACAAGAGTTTATTATATTAAATAAAAAAGAAGTCAGATAAAATTAACATAATTTTTATAATGCAACTTCTACTTCATACATCTAGTTCTAACTGTAAAACCATTGACTTCTCATCCTCAAGGCCACCCTGAGATTTATAGAGAGGGTTCAAGATTCATCTTCACTTGCTTTATATGAATTACAAATGTGTGTTTGCAAATATGCATTTTGAAGATCTCTTTTAATGTGTTATTCTCTCATTTCAACACTGATTTTCTTACTATTGATCTAGATTGGAGGTTCTCAAATTTAAATCCACATTTTTTAAACAAACAAACAAACAACCCTGATATCCCTGAGGTCACTATTATTGCCCACTTTGGGAAAAAAATACCTAGGCTTTAGTTCACCTAAAGACAAAGATCTCCATGATAGATAGAGATTCTAGAGGTTCACTATTATGTAAGTGTATTTCATTTCAACCATGTAAACATTTTCTTTCTTGACATAAAATAAAGATGCTAGAAAGGCATGTTAAAGTTTCTGAAACAGTCCCTAGATTTTAGGTACAATTCTTGAGTGAGTTTATCTGTAGCATGACTCAATTCCCTAAAGAGATTATGACAACTGATGTTAGAGGCTGAATTGAAGATTAAAGATTAATTAGAGAAAATATACCAAATACAAAATATGCAATCATATAGTAATAACATGATCACTATTTAACGAAATGCTTTTATGGCATCCTTTTTATAACTCCCTTTTATATGTTTTATCATTCCATAATGTGCTCTGAAATACAATACACAGAGAATGTCTATTTTAATTCAGAAGTAAGTGTCTCATTCATTATATTCATTTCATAAAGTCTCAAGTTCCAGCTGATCACTTATATTGCCTCTGATTCTCATCAGTGTACATGGTAGATTAAGATATCTCAGTGTTTGAGCATAAAGTGAAATTGGTGTCCCAGAGCATTTATTTGAAAATAACCTGACAAACTCTCCCCAGAAATGACTCCTAAGGTAAAATTTACCCTGCCTGCAAATATTTAGCTTTCACTCAACCTCCCAGACTCTGAAGTCTTTTAATAGCTTATGGCTAGGATCAGTATCTCAAGAGACTACCTTTTTTTTGGGTTGTTTGTTTAACAAACCCCACTGTTTTCAATTTACAGTGACAAATATAAACATATTAGAATTAGACTGCAGATCACTAAACCTACACAGGAAGAATACTTTAATCAAAATAATATTTATCATTATTTAATTATTTACCTTTATTGAATTAAAGTGAGATACTTTCCATGTTTAAGGCCATCATCAAAAAGCTCTGTAATTTAGGTCACTTATTTAACTGCTGTGGATTTATTTCACCCTGTTTCCTAAGCAATTCCTGGGGCTAAATATCCTTCTTGTCCTTCCTTGCTTATAAAATCTCTCTCTTTCTCTATTTATTTATTTTGGTGACAGTCATTTTTTTTCCTTGATTATTCAATGAATTCAGTAGGTCTCAAGTATGTCTAATATGTATTCTGTCTTTTGCTGTTTTTTTTTAAACTGTTGTGTTTTGTGGGTTAAAACTCTACCTTATTAAGAGGCTTCTTCATTCATGAGTTCATCAAGATCTTTCCCCAGCCAAATATTTAAGCAACAACTCAAAACATACTGGCTTTAACTGGGGAAAGAACCAAGATTTATTGCAATTTAAAATTCGAAGAGCCATTAGCAAAAGACCTGGCATAAAACTAGACACTCTCAGACTCATTGCTCTTTCTCTTATATTAGTATATTTACTAGAGATTTTAAAATTTTTCTTTCATGCATAGTTATTGAAGAATGTGATTTTTTTCTGCATAACAGCCAAAGTTTTGTTATAGAACATGGATGGATTCATTTGTTGGGAAACAAATACAAATGAATTATTTAAAAAATAACCAACAATATACCAAATAAATTGTGTTCACCAAACATTCATTGATCCTTCCCAGAGTGGAAATGTATATTTAATCATTTGGTGAGAAATAACGTGCCTGAGGAAAAGTCACCTCCATTGTCATTATTTCTTGATTCTCTTAATACTACATATTGCAAAAAGTCTCATCACCAGTAGGATATCCTTTTCTCTTTGCTTTGAATTGTGGTTTTAGTGAAGTGATTTCACTAAGACAATGTGTAGTCTATGGTCATCCAACAATGGTGAAATGGGGCATGATTGAAAATTGTGAACAGTCCAATTTGTTATAATTCAGTACAATAGTCCCAGACTGGTATTTAAGCAGCACAACTGACATAATTAAGATTCCACTTATGGAGCATGTAGGCAGATTATACTAAATAAAGTAAAAAAAATTTAGTGTCATATCCAATTTTATCAGTATTCCTAGCTGCAAATAGAGCCTGCGATTTGATAACATTGATCTATGAAGTGAAAGCCAAAGAGAAATTAAAAGAATTAAAGAACCTCACTACTCACGTATACAAAATTTTAAAAGATGGGTTAACTCATCTTTTAAATTTTTAAAATTTTAAAAGATGGGTGTAACTTTCTATGGAAAGTTAATTTTTAAACCATTTTAATAAGAATTAAAAAACAAAAACAAAAACATAGTAATCAGGGGCCAGAGCAGTAGTGCTAGTGCAGTAAGTAGGTAGAGTATTAGTTTTGTAAATGACCCCCCATTTGATCTGTAACATCCCATAAGAGCCTCCATGCACTGTCATAAGTGGTCACTAAGTGAAGAGCCAGAAATAAACTCCAAGAATCACAAGGTTTGGTCCCAAAACAAAAACAAAACAAAACAAAAAGACAGAGTAATCCAACTGTGGAAATAGTATGATTGAGAGATTTTCTTTACATAAAAGCATATTTATTTAGAATCTGAAAAATAGTCTGTATCTGAAAGTAGTTTGGCTATTATAACTTCACCCAAGAGTCCCTAATATACATTTTCCTTTTTTAGAAATGTGAGCAGCAATTTTCCATGAAATGCATTTTCAATTATTTCTACAGAGAGACTGTTTCTCAAAGCCTTCCTCAAAATGCAAGTCAAATCCATAACCCTAAGTCTGTCTCATCATCATCTTCAGTAGTGTTTTTCAGTATATCTGTGTGTTCAGTGAATGCATAAAAATGAATATTTTCATTATAATATACATTTTCATTGTCATATACAACAGAAAACAATTTCACTGTGCTCTGAGAATCAAATAAATAGCTAAAAATAATCACAACTGCCAACTTTTGGTGTCACCCACTACATTTTGGACACTTATAAAATACTATTCTCACCTCCATGGTGAAGATTGGGGAACTGAACCCCAAGAGAGTTCAAAGAGATTTTTCAAGCGTATGACAATAGTGAGTAGCATCAATTACCAGTAAATTGCATGATAAAATAATTTCATAAGCATCTGTCATTTGTTAGATGCCTTTCAAATCTTTCATCTAATATTTAAGAACCTACACACTTAGCAATACATCCACTTTCAGGGTAGCACTATGAATGACTTTCTGGATCACTACCCTCCCAGTCTGTATTTTATGAGAATACTATTTCTCACTTTCAGGACCCTTGATTTTAGTTTGCTTCATTGAGCACAAGTTGCATCTTTAAAATCCTGTATGGATGCTATGTTGAGCTGATTCTCAAATTCGAGTTTGCACTCAAATTTCAAGTTGGGTTTGGATTTCAGCCTCAAACTTTGGTTCAACATATCTGGAATGGAACCTGAGAACTTACATTTGAACAAAATTGCTACCTGACTTTGTTGATACTGATGGAACCATCCTTTGATCATGACTTGTGTTGAGCAGATTTTTTACTATAACTTATTACAAACATTATGTTAGAGGAAAACAAGTATTTATATGATTTAGAGTTACAGTGTTACCACACTCTATCCATGAACAAAATGCCAACATCATTCTACTTAGTTTCACTAGAGTTCACTAGTCTGTTCCTCTACCTGCTATCTTAACTCTTTGATCTGAGTCTGGACACTATCTAGTCTTTTCTTTTATTTATTGATATACCACATGTGAGTGGAACCATCTGGTATTTTTCTCCTTCTTTATTTCAGCAAGCATAACATCCATAGTTCTATCCACATGGTTCCAAATGTAAGATTTCAATCTTTTCTTATAATAACGTGGTATTTCTATATGTGTTCCTACCTCATCTTCATTATCCACTCGTCTATTACTAGGTCATTTTAGTTGTTTTAAGATCTTGTTTTTGTTATTGTTTTGTTTTGTTTGGGGGCCACACCCGGTGATGCTCAAGGGTTACTCCTGGCTATGTGCTCAGAAATGGCTCCTGTCTTGGAGATCATTTGGGACACAGGGGATTGAACCTAGGTTAGCCACTTGCAAGGCAAATACCATATCGATGTGCCATTGCTCCGGCTCCGATCTTGTGTTATTTTAAGTAGAATAGCAATGAACATAGTTGTGCTCCTATTTCTTTTAAATTAGTGGTTTTGAGTTTTTTGGTAGCTACATAAGTAAATTTGCTAAGGCAAAGGGACCTTATATTTTTAAAGTTTGAAAAGCCTCCATACTGTTTTCATAGAAGCTGTAGCAATATGCCTTCTTTTACTCCCTCCGCATGCCCACCGTGTCAATGTTTAATTCTGAACTTTAAAAAACAAAATTTTATTTACTTATTTATTGATTGATTTGGGGGATTCACTCCCATCACTCAGGGTCCAATCCTTGCTTTGCATTCAGAAATTATCCCTGGCAGGCTGGGGTCCATATTGGTTGCCAAGAATCAAACCAGGTCCCTCCTGGGTCAACCACATGCAAGGCAAACACCCTATCACTATGCTATTTCTTTGGCCCCAATTCTGAACTTTTTTTGAAATAGGCTTTTCTTACTGGTCTAAGCTAATGTCTTGATTCTACTACATTGGTAACAAGTGATCATCACTTTATTTTGCCTTTTGATCATCTTTGAAGATTATATGCTCAAGTATTCTTCCAGATTTAATGGAGGCTTTTTTTTATTTTGTCATTAATACATGTGAGTTATTTAAAGAATTTTTTTCAAATGTATTACTTGTATATATTTTCTTCCTCTGAGTAGGATGTCTCATTGTTTAATAACAGTGCCATAATTTCAGTTTAAGTTGTTTTATTTTATAAAATCCCCTTTGTTTTTGTTTGTTCTTTTTGTTGCTTGTTTGGGGGTCACGCATGACATCACTCAGAGGTTAATCCTGGCTATGAGCTCAGAAATCGTTTCTGGCTTGGGGGACCATATGGGATGCAGGGGATCGAGCAAGTTCTGTCCTGGATCAGCAGAGTACAAGGCAAAAGCCTTACCATTATGCTATCGTTCCAGCCAGTTTGTAGTTTGTAAGCAAAGTAAAATTAATAAAGAAAATAATGAATCCAATAACCTGGAGTATTTGTCAGCATTTTCTTTGGAATATCTTATGAATATAAATCTAGTCTTTAAGATGTCTTTAATCCATTTGAGGTAACTGTTTTTAGAATTTGAGAGAGTGGTACAATGTCATCACTTTGCATGTGACTATTCTAAATTTTATGCATTGTTTGCTGAAGAGATTTTTCTTTCTCCATTTGAAAAGATAAAAATTTATCAAACAATTCCATGAATAAATTTGTATTTACAAAGTTTCTTGGATGGTAAATAGATCTCCTACCTTACCTCATGAAGATATAAAGTGATGATATTGGGGAGAAACTGCTTATAACACTGTTTCATTCTTATAAAGTGAAGTAAAGGTTATTAAAATTTTCTGAGTGAGATCTTAATGGCACTTATAAGGTACTATATATTGACTCAACTCCACTATTGAGTTTTATTTATTTTTATTTGTAAAAGTTTTCAATATATTGGCCCCACAATCAGGAAAGCATTACTTACAAATATCAATACCCCACTCTACATTTCCCATTGGTATAGAAACAAATTCTATCTAGGTACACTGTTTGGCCCTATTATTTAATAAGGCATTTTTTCAAGTCTCATAAGCACCCACCAAATCAGTAACTATAGCAAGAATATAACTCAACCAGCATTTGATTTCAGCTACTTGTTTGTTCAAAAGTTATTAATCTACAAATATTCCCCTTTAAGCAAAGGCCCAGCTTCAGTTTCCTCACTAATTTCAAAAGAGATGCAACCACAATGAAGAAAGCTCATAGGCACATCAATCTTAAGACTGAAAACTCTGGACACCCTCGGTAGGTGGGTGGGTTGAGTCCCTACCTTGCTGAAGCCTTAGAAACTACACCCACCTTCACATAGTCACCTTCGTGAAAACTATATAAAAATGACCCAACTTCACTTCTTCACAACTAATCTCTACAGAGAAACCAAGCTGATGAAAAATTCCATCTACACCAGTTTTCAGGCTAATAAAAGGGGAGAAGGGGGCTTCTCTAACATTCCCACCTTTTCCTGCCAGAGGATGCAGCAGTCACTTCCACATGCCACAGCCTTGTAAGTAATGGGTCAACTCTACAGTTTCATCACTAATTTTGGAAAAAATGAAACCATGTTAAGACAGGCTGCTTAAACTACAGGTCCTGGTGTTTCTGACGCATGTAGCCACAAACGTGGTCATATAAATTATCAAATTCCATAACACTGACCATCCAATAGGATAGTAAAACAGAAGAAAAAGTATCATAGAAGCCAACTAAACTCAGAAAATGAAAAGAATTAACATAGAAGGCTCAGCTAGCAACAAACAACTTAATAAATCCCTCAGATAATAACTTAAATAACCCCATTGTGAGATAGGATGATTTTTACAAATGTTTCTTTGCTGGAGTATTTTTTGATAATTCCATTAGCCATTTTTCGGTAACAAGCAATATAAAATAAATTTCTTTGTGTCTACTAAGAGGCCATATGCGAGAGGTTAGGAAACTGGGAACAATAGTATAGGGATGGTCACATTGAATGTAGGATTGGTGTTGAAATATTGAATGGCAGAGTTACATTAATTATGTAAACTACAAAGTTATATAAAGTTTAAATTATATTCTGTGGAAAGATGAAAATATTTTCCTCTTAGGTTTTGGGGTATTAGTGTTTTTTTGGTTTGGAACCATACATCTATGTTGTACCCAGGACTTATTCCTGCTCTACACTGAGGAAACATTTCCAGCAGACTTGGAACCATTTAAGATACTGAGATCAAACACAGATCATCAACTGCAAGGAAAATGTCCTACCACTGTTCTATCACCTAGAATATGATTTTAGTATTCAGAATTATAATCCCTAATAAAAGAGTCACTAAAGTAATCTCAATTATTTTTAACTACTCTAGAAAATGTAGATGGTGAATGGCAGCTGGGTTAGTAATAATAGCACTTAGTTTTAGATGCACACTACTTGGAATTTCTTTGCCTCCTGTTTTGTTGTTGTTGTTATTTGTCATATAAAAATTGTGGGACATAAGCATGTTATTTAAAAATCTCAATTGTATTTCTTTCTAGGTAAATGACAATATTAGCCATTTATCTCTGTACCTTGGAAGATATGCATGAGAATCATTTAAATTTATAGAGGAAAACTGTGTACAAGGTAAATGTCTAAGTAAAATGATTAGGAATTAAAAAATTTATTATCTATGACTCTTTCTGTAATGCATTTTATTTTAAATATTTGGGATATAATGTTGAATATTTTTGTCCTAATGTATGTTGTAATTTCTTTTTCAATACTTCAAAACTTATATGATAAAAATAATGCCTTTGTTTGAGTGATTTTTATTTATATATCAGAGATTAAAAAGAGCAAATCAAGTCTCAAGTAAGATTCAATTTTTTAACAGCTTTATATGAGACTATGTCTTTGCTAGTAATAGATTGAGACCCAGGGATAAAAAAATTGTGTTGTTGATAAGGATTTGCAATTCTATGTCAAATTGCAAGAACTTGGATGTGCTTTTAGATGAAGCTTTTATACAGAATTAAAAGTGAGGAAAAAGTAAATTTCCTTTTCTTATTGAGACTTTTATCTATGAGTTAAATAAAAATGATAATATGATAGTGAGAGAAAATATAAATTTCCATTATTTTATATTATCTCCATCACAAGACTGAGCACTTAACTGAATTTATGCAATAACGATATAAAAAATAAGTATAAATATAACTCCCATTTAAATGCATTCTTATCTAACTGATAAATATCTCTTTGTCTCTATACTTTTGCAGGAGTACTCCTAACCATAGCTGGGCTTTTTAAGAAATAGTAAAATATGCCTCATCTATTCCAATGCAATTCTTCCCAGCATGACACAAGTTTCCATCTTTTCCTTCACTTCAAATTATATGCTTCTCATCTCATTTTTTTTCACACAGATATAGATATTAACCTTTCCTTTGATGGCATTGCTATCAGTATTATTGAACATTCCTTTTTTTAACATCAATTGTGCAAATGAAAAAGTTACTTCCAGTACAGAAAGGGTAACTCTCCTTAGGGAGCTGACAATATAATGGACTGTTGTTTGTATTAAAAGTGCATTTCTAGCTGAGGTTTTATTTTTTAAATACCTAATAATCCAAATTATCACAAAGTCGAATCTACTCCCTGGTGGCCTATTAGAGCACTGTATTCACAAGGGCACTAAGTAAGTTACTCTTAGGTAAGTTTCTAGTCAGCATTGGGCCGCATTTCTGTTTTTAATTGACTTAATTAATATTTTCTTGGGGCGAGAAAGAAACCTCATATGAACAATTAGAAATTAAGTGGCAACCCATATCTGTTCCTTAAAGTAGGATTATGACCTACATTGCCATATTTAAAGGTGATAGTGTGGCTAGTATTTTTTTTAATTATATATAAGCTTATCTCCATTATGTTGCATCAGAATACTTAAAAAGGCCAAGCACAGAAAATCTGGAAGCAACACTAGAGTTAGATATAAAGTTGGATCTCCTTTTGTGCACTGCAGGGTGTACATGGTGTGGTGAGACAAGCATGAGTATACAAAGCTAAAGGACAGCTACAGAGTAAGAAATAAAATAGTTGCAAAGAAGTGATTTGAAAATAAGGAGCTTGATTCATTGGGAGATGATTATTTATAATCTAACACTTGGGGTTTTTACATTCTATAGACAAAAATATTTATTTCTACTTTTAGAGTTAAGTTTAGGAAAGAATTGTCACTAGAGGAACAGTCAGACAGAAGTTTGTAAGTTTCATCTTCTAAACTACTAGCTTCTTTCAGCATCAATCTATGCCCTAGTTTCTAGAATTGTGCTCTATGTTAGGCTTTCTGCAGGATTTTCTTTGTCTAAAGTATAACAGGGATTGCCTTCAAAAGAGGAAAATTCAAAAGTGTTGGTTAAAACCATATGCTTCAAAATAGACACTCTAAATCTCATAGATGCCTTTTACCAGAACTTCTGTTAACTTTGCCAATTTTACCCATTATTCTGATTGATGTCAGTCTCTCATAAAATATACTCAAAATAATGCAAGGAAATTGTCCTGTGACTGAGTCAACACTATTTAGTTTTTCATAGAGGTGAATGATAACAGAGGAGTTCAAATAAATCAGGACAGCTAACTGACCTCTCAGAAAATAGTAGTGATGTCTGTGTCCCTATTTCAGAAAGCAGAAGGTTAAGCTCAAATGCAAAGTGGAAAATCTTGAAGATATACAAGATGTGAGAGGTTAGAACCAAGGACCTAGCTCCTCTTCATGAACCAGGGTTTTAAAAGAGAATGCTCATTGATAATTTTAAAGTGAACACAAGTAAAAGCAGTGTGGTGGAATTACCTGCTTTAATTCTGTAAGTTTCTTACCTATGAAACACAAAATTGTCCTTCATTTTATTATTTAAGAAGAAATTTGAATTACTTAGTGTCATAAAAATCAATTAAATACTAATTCCCAGAGGAAAAATAATATTTCCCTGTTTCTAAGACAATATTTGCCAAAACTTGATTCTGAAACAATACATATCTTGTTCTTCCAGAGAACTCATTATTATACACAAATTGAGCCTTGCAGAGATAATTCACAAAAGAAAGTGCAAGGTATAAGTCCAAGCCAGGTTCAGTGTTCAGGATCACTTATCACTGGGTATATCTTAGGAGGTCCTGAGCATCATTGGAGTGACCATGGTGGTTCTAAGCACTGCATGGCCCATATGGTGTCAAATACTTGGCCTTGACACCGAGTCACTGGTTTAATTTGACAGAGTCTCTGGGAGTGGGAATGAGGTTTCTTTAGTACTACTTGGAAGATCAAAAAATAAAATGTAATAAAATACACATTTTGAGCTCCCTGAAACAGAACTACTGATCTGCACATCTAAGAAACTTTTTTTCTACTAATCTATACTAGCCTCAAACATTTCAAATTCCCTAGGTACTATTTGGATATAATCATAACATTTCTAAGAAAAGAAATAGAAAGAATCCTGTATGTTGTGAAAATAAACATATAAAGCCTGTAGACCTGAGGATCACATACATATGCATTTAGGCCTGAATGAATTGGGTTTAATTTACACAACTGTATAGAAGCAAAAAATATCTAGTTCAAGCACAAAATCACTGGACCAGTGATGCTTTGGATATCTGTGAATATATGTGATTGAAACTAATGCGAACTAAGAAATTCAGGATGTGGTGCACCAATTAACACAGAACATAGAAGGAATATCTTTGACAGACATTCTCTGAGTCCAAGACCTAGGCAAATGTGCTGTGACATAAGGCAGTGGATTCATCATTTAAACATTCTCCACTGGGTCTTTAAATATGAACCTATGCAGACACAATCCTGGACTTCATTTGTTCCTTCCTTGCTGTCAAGAATACAGCACCCATCTATTTAATTTTATTGCTGACATCTCTGTGTTATCATCCAACATGGCTCTTATGACACACTCAGAAATGTTGCTCATATGAGCCCGCACTCCATCACCCAAACCTCTCAAATCTGTTCTCCTCCAACTATTCAACAGATTGCAAATGACATCACCATATTATAGTAGTTTAAAACTAAGACTATAAATATTCCTTTTCTTTGCATTAATTACTCCCAACCACTGAATATTACCTCCCACCAAATTCTTCCACTGGGTCATTATTTCTTCCCTTCCTCTCCCCCTAATCATGTGGTAAATAAATTGCCCTTTTTTGTTATTTCTACAACTTTCATTTTAATTCCAAATAGTATGGTTTTGAATTTGCAGTACTGTAGAAAATTTCCTATTGGTGTCTTAATTAGGATTGAAAAGATGTCTGAATATGAGTGATACATATTGGCCAAAAAGTTTTTACAGTGTGAAGGAAAATTAGAGATTTTATCTGATTTATATCCATTACATGAGAAAAAAATGAGGCACATATAAAATAAGCTTGTTGGACACATTTTTAAATTTCAAGATGGTGTTATACATTATGATATGTCTGAATTGACATTTGTGACAAAATGATTGTAATGTTGATGCAAAGAACCATAATGTATAAATCAGTAAAACTGACACAGTGATGTTTCCATTATAATCAAAATCACTTAGCTATTAGAAGAGTGTGCCCAGTTTTTGTTGTTATTCCTTAATTTTCATAAATTTGGAAATGCTTTTAAAATAATGCAGACTAGAAATCATCATAAGCTGGACAGGTTGTCCACACAGTTAATTACAGTGTAAATTTTTTCATATATTCCAGTAAATCCAATGAATGTCAGAAACAAATTTCAGGATTATCTTGAGAAAACTGGCAAAGAACACAGAAAATCAAATATAGTCATGGCGGTTAAAGAGATAATTAACAGACTAAATGTGTGCTTTATATGCATTGCCCAGCACTACATGGTATCCACAACCTTGAGCACTGAATAAGGAGTTGCCCCAACTCCTAGGCATGCACCCAAAGTCAACATAATTAATAACAGTCATATATATCAATAGGTAGATTACGTATCATTAATGCTTAAGTATTAATAATCATTAGTAAGAATACTAACTATGAATGTATAAAATAAAGCTAAATAATTTTTAGAATTGAAAATACTAATAGTGGGGTTGGAGAGAGTTCAACAAGCTGAGTTATGCATGCCAGGGCCTTAATTCAATTCCTGGATCTTTGAGTCAGTTTAGTCACTTCTGGGGTAGATCAGAAACAAGCAAAAATTTAGTAACTTAAATATCAAAGCTTTTGAAAGCAGGCATATTAAACAACAAATTATACAGAATAAGATCAAAGCTTAGTACTTCAGAAGAAAATTTTTTGCCATCTATTGTTGAACAAGGTAGTACTATACTTATCAGTTCGCATATATCACCAATAGCAAAATCAACCCCAAAATCTTTTTTGTTTGGTCCTTGTTATTCTCATACATATTATTTAAAAAAATAAGTAAGAGTATGAAGGAGAAGAAAGATAATACAGGGTATGGGGAAGGAGAAAGAGATAGAATAAGAAAAAATATGAGAAGAAATATGCAAAACAGAAATTATAGGAGAACAAAATCCTAAATAATTCTTATTTTATTTAGCATTCTAAGGGAGAGAAAGTACTGACTGAGGTCTTAATCATTTCATTAATGATTTGTTTTACAAAAAAATTTACTGAGAAAACAGTAAATCTGGATTTGGTGTATGTGATAGGCTTTTTATAAATAATGCTAACGGTTATTCAGGAACTGAAGGATGTAAGATTAAATCTTCAAAAATAATGCTATGGAATTTGTTCAATAAAACTATCCTTATATTCTTCTAATAATTCTATGAATCTCTAAAAATCCTAAGTTACAAATGTTACATTATCTAGATCAGGTAGGGAGAATGTGATCTATACTAGAAATGAAATGCAGTTGAAATTTAATTCAAGCTCTATGAACTTAGACAAATAAATTTCCAGAAACATGGTTATGGTCATTTTAGGATGACAAGAAGTAGCAAATATATAGATTGATCATCAGCATAACACTGAGCCACTGAGAGATTGAGTAGACATACAAAGCCAACTTTGGGTGTAAAAATAAATATACTTCTACAAGTATGAAAGAGTGATCATGGTTTTAAGAATGTGTCTTAAATAACTTGTCTGATTTTAAAAAGTTTTATACTATAAAACAAATACCTTTAACCTCTCTTTTTTGTATCATTTTTATATAGAAATGGAAGTTTATGGTTAATTAGGTTTGGTGATGAATTTGATTACAGACTCTACAGTAAATTAAGCCATGAGCTTTAAATAGTTCTCTTTTGGGCTAATTTATAACATGTTTACAATTAATTTTTAGGATAGGTTCAGGAAAAAAATATTCTCAGAAGTAGAGGAACAAATAAATAATTATTTCCAAGCTATGTCTATATTATAACATTTCTAAACATATAGAAAAGTGATATATATTTTATACATAACTGAAAATTTGAATATCTTTGAAACCATTAAGTACATTAATAAAACATGATCAACTTGGAATATAAAAGAAGGCTTGGATAAAAATAACACCATAGCGAAGGCAATTGAAGATTAAAGACTAGCAATGTTAACTCAGAAAGACTAAAGGTTTACATAATAAGAAAGAGCATTAGTAGTTGATGTTCTAATATGAAATGCACTACACTAACATAGGGGAAATCTGTTTATCTTAACCATACTATTGCCAATAACATGAATTTAACTAAATTCTTTTTGTTTTCCTTCAACAAGTACATTTTCTCAGTAAGCAACCTGTTCTCTTAAGATTGCAGCCTTGATCTGTTTGACCTTTAAAAGCAATTCATTCCAAGAACAAAAATCACTCATACCAACCAATTTCCAGACTGTCTTCTGAAATCTCTGGGGAAAATTCGAGCATATAGTCCTTTCAATCTCACATACCATGAGAAGAGTGATCCTCCAAGATCTGTCTCAAAGCATCCCTTCTGATTCCTTTGTCCCTTATTGTGTGGCCTCCCAGGTGCTCTCTCTACTTTCTGTCACCCTCAAACCTGCCATATGGCCTATGGTACTTGTCTCAATCAGTAAATTCTTGTCTCTCAATGTGTCATTCTACATTTCTTGCTCTGGTATAAATCATAGGTGTTTCATATTAAAAATAAACTATCAAGTAAACTAGAATATAAAAACTGTATTTCACTGAGGGTTGGATATCAAAGCTGTAGTATGAGCATGTTTATATGCACATGCAGACACATTATCACACTTGCATATGCACAAATACACAAGCACTCGATAATATAATTTAATGTGATTAAGCAATGATCAAGAGTATCTTTCCATTTATATTATAACAAAACAAATGAACCCTAAGGGTCAAATAGTAATTAAGATCATCCCAGGGACCCGGAGAGATAGCACAGTGGTGTTTGCCTTGCAAGCAGCCGTTCCAGGATCATAGGTGGTTGGTTCGAATCCCGGTGTCCCATATGGTTCCCCGTGCCTGCCAGGAGCTATTTCTGAGCAGACAGCCAGGAGTAACCCCTGAGCACCGCCTGGTGTGACCCAAAAACAAAAAAAAAAAAAAAAAAAAAAACAAAAAAAAAATAAATAAAATATGAGATTAGTAAAAGTTATAATTCTCAAGGTATTATATGAATATGATCTAAAAATTAATGTAAATGATATTATAAGATAGTAATAATACAATTGACTAACTGAAATTAAAAGACAGTGAAACTTAAAGGTTTTAACTAACCCCAAAATAAAAAAAAATTTAAGTTTAGGTGTTGAGTTTACTTTAAGTAATGAGGTGTTGAGTGACAGAAAACATTTCACAAACTGCTTTTATCAAAACCACAAGAAACATACATTTAAATATTCTTATATTTCTTTTGTCAAAGAACACTCTGCAGATAAAAGGATTATCAGTCCAACTAAATTGGGACAGAAGTTCCTCTAAAGTAATTTCAGAGGAAGGTTGGCTTTGTAGTTTGCTTATTTGAACTTATATAAAGTCCTTTTTATCAATAGACCTAGTTATAGAAGAGTTTCCTATTTCCTGTTTGATTTATACATTAGTTTGTCTCTCACTTCTCTCAAGTGGAAAGGGAAAGTAGTGGAGGAAGAGGATGAATATAAAAGAAAGGAGGTAACCTGCTTTGCACTAGTATATATGTAGGACTCCCTCAAGCTACCTTTAGCTTAGTAATTGATCTTTCATTTTACTATGGTCCTCATTCACTAATGACTCAGCAAATTTGCTCCTCATCACCATTCTCCCAACAATATTTATTTCAGCACCCGGATATCAAGAGTGAGAAAACAAATGATCAATTACCAGACATTAACATTAAAAATAGTTCAACTAGACAATATAATCTCGATTTTATTTTTTTTATTTTTTATTTGTCTAAGGACCACATCTAAATTTGCTAAAGGGTGATTCCTGGTTTATTGATTGGGGATCAGTTCTAGAGATACACAGGGAACAATGTTGTACAGAGAATCAACCTTGGGCTTTCTGCATGCAAAAGTATGAGGTCAGCCCATTGAGTTAACTTTCTGGCCCACAATCTCAAGAATCATGAAATATCCAAAGCAATGTTTTACTTTTTTTTTTAATCACTTAACTTATAATAGAAATCTCAACATTTTAAATTTTTTATCGATGACATCATTGTTACATTGGTCATTTTAGCATTCTAAAATTACTTAAGTCATTCAGATACCCTGATATAATAAACACTATAATTAGAACTAAGAAAGAATTCCTTAAAATTAATTCTTTTATATAGATAGTTTTTCTTTTTTTTTTAATTTTTATTATGATTGAAGTTCATTACACAGCATTATTTACGGTACATAGTGACAATGAATAAAGGGCATTCCCACCACCAGTGTTGTCCTCCCTCCACTCCCATTTCTAACATTTCAATCTAGTTGTCTTTCCATTCTGTATGCCCAGACAAAAATAACTGCAGTATATTATCCTAATTAATTGGAGAATAGTTATGCTAATTTTAATACAGATTTACATCTGAAACTTCATGGAATTTTCCAGAAAACTTATGCAATTCTTTATGGCCAATTTGCTTTTATTTCTAAATTGATACACCATTTCTCCTTTATGAACACATTCAGCACATATTTTTATCCATAGTTACAAAACATGTATTTATTTAATTATTGCAACCACACAGGGCTATTAGTACCCTCATTTTATAAATGAGAAAACTTAGACACAAGGGTTAAGTAACATATTTAGAACCAAAGAGCCAGTAAGATATTTTAGGAACAAAAACAGGTTCCAAAGGCTTGATGCTAACCATTGTGCTGTAACAATCATGCTTCTTTCTCTTTATTAATATCTTGTTTTGTTTTGATATATCTACTGGTTCTACACTGATGGTCTTTGTTTCTCTTATTAAAATATTGGTCAAGATTTCCTGGCTTCTTTCTAAATCTAGCACTTTATTTGTGGAGACTCACTCTGACTCCTAAACAAAGAACAAGAGTTTACATATTCTCTCATGTTATCAACTATATGTCATTAACAAAAAATAAACATACCTTCAATTTTCTTCAGAAGCTATTGTAAGAAGATCCTCTGTTTTGTTATAACTCCTTTAAAAATGCTCTTTATGTCAATTATCTCAACATCCTCACCTCCCAGGGTTCCTTAGCTCCTAAGTGTTGGTCTTTCACCAAGATCCCTCCTTTGACACTGATCTTGTCAGACTCATCATTGTGGCCTCTATCACACAAGAACTTGTCAGTTAAACACTAATCCTCTTGATAACATTTCTCCATTATTCTGGGTGCCTGCCTGAAATCCTGGCTTATTCTTGTCACTAACTCTGCACTGACTTCTCTTATTTTGAAGCTTTCAATAGTGATGTATTCTAGGGTTATATTCTTAGTCCTCTTCTGCTCATAATCAGTTTACCCAAGTCCTCCCTCGAAATAACATTTTGCTATATATCTCATCAATAGATGAATGGACATGAAGAAATCATGTTAGAACTATCCAAAAAAAAGTCACTTGTCCCTTTTCTATAGATTAAGATCCTAAGAAGAATGCCTAGTTTAAGAAGTTCTGAATGAATAATTCAGAAAGTCAAGCTACAAACATAGGAATAAAATTATTATATACATAGAATCTGGACTTCCGCATTTGAAATCACTTTTCATGCATGAAACCAATCTACTTGACATCTCTGCTTGTAAACATAACAGTTATCTCCCACTTGTCAAATTTAAAAAGAAACTTTTGACTTTCTATTTTTGTGTTTCTTTTCATTCTTTCATTCTACCAGCATGAGCTTCCAAAGGTGAGTAGCAATTTCACAACTTCTAGAGATTCCTAGATTCTCACCTTCATTTTAAGCTTTTCCAACCTCACACCTGCACAGTTTACACTAACTTCTGATTCTTTTTTTTTTTTTTGCCTCTTGCCCTCCCCTGATCTGCTATCCACCACAGCTACAATATCTCTTAATTTTGTAGAGCATGCCACCAGTGTTATCAAAAGTACTAACATCTTCCCACTGTTGGCAAAACAAGATGCAAAATTCTTCCCTAGTTTAAGCAAAATGCTTCTTGCTCTGGATTCTGTGCACATTTTCATCAACGTGACAACCTCATCCTCCTTAACCTGATTCAGACACACTGGGCTTTTCATGATCCCTTTAGTAAATCAAGTTTATGTTGTCCTCAGCCTTCAGTCATTTGATATCTTGTGTCTGGTAATACAGATTTCCTCTTTAAAGTTTCCTTTACAGAGCATTCAGAAAATATCTTAGCTACTGTAACTTCCCATAGTGACTGTCTTTATTGCTTTGCTCAGTCTAATCCATGCAAACTTTATTCTTTATATGACTACCCAAAAAAATTGGCTTGGTCTGCATTTAGTACCTTACTTCCTGGAATATGTGGTGGATGGATTTGTTCTCAACTCTAGATTCAGTTTCTAAATCAGTTCTTGGCATAGAGGATATTTTCAATCAATACTTTTGAAAGGAACATTGCCATAAACTCTGGGCTTACTTCGGGCATCCTGCTGGAGCCTCGGGTTTAAGGTCAAAGCCTAGAAAGTTTTCAATTCAGAACTATTTTAGGTTGCAGCTTAGTGTTATGGCAAATAATATGATTGATCTTTTATATAAAACTATAGGCATTTCTAATACAATGTGAAAACAATCATGAAATCATTAATATAATAGAATATTTCCAGGGTTGAAAAACTTGTTTAACTTTATGATAATATATTAAAAATAATGTAATATTATGCAATAAATTAGTAACTTTCAAACTCTTGCTTCTATCCCATATTCAAAAAATACATTTTGCTACCACAGCCTTTAAATATAGTTTTGCATGAACATATAGTGAAATTCAAGCTAATGAAACACCAATCATTTCTAACTGTAGCATCCATCTAGCATTCTTAGTATTCATAGAATTCACAGTACTTCTATATTTATTGCATCCAACTAAAAATGATATTATTTCATTTTCGAGGGCTACAAAGTGGACTTCAGAAGACCCACACAAGCTGCCACAGGTGATTGTTGACTAAGTGTTCTGTAATTTGATGCCAGGGTTTAAGGATGTGATGTGGGTTCTGCTGTGCTGAGGATTACTCATTAGAGCCCATCAGCTCTAGGAAAGCCACTAGCATATGATTGAGATGTACAGAAGAACCAGATGTTGCCCAGATCAAACCAGAATCAGCCTCGTGAAAGGCATGTGCTTAACCACTATTCTTTTTCCTTCCTTCCTTCCTTCCTTCCTTCCTTCCTTCCTTCCTTCCTTCCTTCCTTCCTTCCTTCCTTCCTTCCTCCTTTCCTTTATTCCTACCTACCTTCCTTCCTTTCTTCCCTCCCTCTTTCCTTGCTTTCTTCTTTCTTTCCCTCCTTCCTTCCATCTTTCTTTCCTTCCTCCCTCCCTGCCTCCCTCCCTCTCTTCCTCCCTCCCTCTCTTCCTTTCTTTTACTCTTTTTCTTTCTTTTCTCCTTTCTTTCCTCCTTCCTTCCCTTCCTTCCCTCCTTCCTTCAATCCTTCCTTCCCTCCTTCCTTTATTCCTTCCTTTCCTCTTTCATTTCTTCTTCCTTCCTTTCTTCCTCTCCCTCTTTTCCACTCCCCTTCCCTCATTTCCTTCCTTCATTCTTTCCTCCATTTCTCCCTCTCTCATTTCCTTCCTTCTTCCTTCCTCTCTTTCTCAACCTCATTTTCTTTCTCCCTTCCTTCCCCTCTTCACTCCTTTCTTCCTTCCTCCTCCCTCTCTTCCCCCTTTCCTTTTTTCTTTTCATTTACTTTCTTTTCTTTCTTCTTTCCTTCTTTTAATTCTTTCCTTCCTTTTTCTTTCTTTCTTTCTTTTTCTTTCTTCACCCCTCTCCCTCACTTCCCTTTCTTTATTTCTACCTATCAAGTGTTCATTTTACAAATGCTCTTCCAACCTAAGAAGCTGATTATGCAACATACAAGTTATTGATAACTATAATAGGCTATTTGAAAACTTTAAAGTTATGAAACCAAGAAAATTATTTTATATCTAAATATAATGATAACACTCTAAATACACAGTTCTCTCTACATTGTGCCCTCCTTTCTGTAAGGAAAAAAAGGCAATACTTTTTTATTTTCAGAATTTTTCATATTTCCCCTTGACATTTTGTTGATGTATTTAAGCAAATTAAGGTCAAAGTAATTACAGAATTCTATATGCACTTGGATCTGTTTGATCCTTTGCTTTAGGTTTTTTCACTCCATCTGCATTATGTAGAAATAGTTTCTGTATTTTTGTTTAGTGTTCTAAGAAACAAAGGCACCTATGTTATAGATCAAAGCTCCAGGTGCTTAGTCCAAGGTCTGAATTTGGGCTTGACAACTGGACAAAGCTTTTCCTGGCTTATTCAGAAGCTCTGAGCAGAAAGCCTCTGTGCAAAAATCTATGCAGTGTCTGAGGAAATGTCCAAGTGAACACTGGAGGCAATGGAAATTGCACTGCTGAAGTCAAAACTATCATCAAAATTTGTCTAAAGCATCTACTGGGAAAATGATAAAATTTTGCTCAAAAATCAAAAGGTATATCACCACATATGTAGAAAGAGTCATTGGAGATACAGGAAAAAATAAACCATTTTTGACTTAGACATAGTGTTTAGGGGAAGTAGTTGAACAACAGAAAGAAACTGATTAAATATCCTGAAATGTATCACAGTTTGGAGAAATACATAGTAGGTTTGTGGAATCAAATACACCTCATCTAGGATTATAAAAATATGCTCTTGGTTTGTGACAGGAGAGACAGTGCAGAGATAGGGCATTAGCTTTGTACCCTGGATGGATCTGGCTTCAATTCCCAGCATCCCATATAGTCCTCCTATCCTGCCAGGAGCAATTTCTGAGCACAGAGACAGGAGTAAACCCTGAGCAATGCCAGTTGTGGCCCCCTCCCTCCCACAAAAAGCTCTGGGTTTGCATATTATCATGTGAGGGACTATTTAGATCTGACAGATTCATTATATAGCAATTGAAAAATGAACTGGTTCTTACAGTATTCTGAGCTATATGTCATTAAGACAAAATATACAAAAGCTCTTCTTCTATTTTTACCTACATATATAGTTCCTTGGGGAAAATGTAGCGGTATATAAATTTTAAAAGTGTAAAAAAGGGGACCAAAGTGATAGCACATTGAGTAGAATATTTGCCTTGTATGCAGCCAACCCAAGTTTGATCTCTAATATTTCATATGGTTCACTGAGCACCACCAGGAATGATCCGTGAGCAAAGAGCTAAGAGTAACCCCTGAGCACCACCAAGTTTGGCCCCTAAACAAAATAAACAAATGTACAAGTGTAAAAATGCACGCGTGAGACCTTCAGTTAATCCTGGGCATTTCTAGGTTTTATCTTCATATCTCTCTCCTTAGCATCACTGGTGCAGCCCCTGTGTAAAAATTTTTAAAGTAACAAAATATCACAGAATATACATATTATCTATTTTAATAAATATATATTAAATATATAAATTTATATAGTATATATCAGAATATACCAGAATATATTCAGGAAATATTCTGGTATACCTATGTGTTTTCATATAGCTAAATGGAACAAGGAAGGTCCATGTCACACTAAATATAGCAGACTATACATGCACACACACTAGCACAGGTATGATAAAACAAAATCCCTGTTACGGGCCCACTGAAATATAATATCCAGGCATGCATACATGTTGATGTATTACATATAAAAATGTATTCATTTAAAAATATTGTTCTAATTTTTTAATATTATGAAAAAGGACAAAGAAATTAGACTGCATTTTTCCATCAATATAAATAAACTACACACTTTGAGAGGCAGAAAAAGAGAGAAAGAGACAGGAGCAGGAAAATAAATAGCTTCCTACACACCAATAAGAAATGATCCCATGGAGAGACATAGAATTTAGGACAGCAAGAAAACAAAACAGTTTATCCAAATAGTCCTGAGAGGGAAAAACCGAAGTGAGACAACCTTGAGCATTTCACCCCTTAAGTTCTGTCTTTAAAAAAATAATACCATATTCAATTAAGACTCCCAAATATGTGATATCTTGAGTTTTAGCACATAATAACTTAATGGACTCTATTTATAAGTAACCCTGGTAATGGTCCATGAAATTTTTTATAACATTTACTGAGATCAAACTTTGAACCTTTGAGTAAAGGAGATAATGATTTTATGACTTTCCATTACATGATATAACCTGATGGCAAAGCAAAGGCTGTGGAGACTGAGAACACTTTGATTTAAGTGATATCAAAACCTCCCTGTTTTCCCTGATACTAACTAATGCCTAAAAATTTGAAAGTAATATCATTTTCTAAAAGTTACCTCTTGGAAATTTAGATAATCAGAAGATGCTTAGTACTTTCATTACATGCATAACATTAGACATTAAAATATGCATATTTTAAAAATCCTTTTCTGCAAAAAATATCTCGGACAATTCTAAATTTGGGTGTATAGGAAGAAGTCTACATATTAGCACCAAATTCAATATGTGATTTTTTATTATTGTTGTTAGTTTTGGAACAGCACTCAGATATGGTCAGGGCTTACTCTTGACTGTGCAATCATAGCTTACTCCAAATGGGCTTTGGGAACCCAGGTTTCACCCCCATGTGTTGGGGAGATCAAATCTGGGCCGGCTACAAGAAAGGCAAGCATCCTACGAACTGTACTTGTTCTAAATAAGGGTGTGGTGAACCTGTCTAAAATTCCTAAATTCTAATTTTGAAGTTAGGTTTAAACTGGATTTCTTTTGGGGGGGTGGGTAACATCCAGTGATGTTCAGGGGTTATTCCTGACTACACTGATGAACTACTTCCAGTAAGGATCAGGGACCATATCGGATGCTGGGGAGTGAATCTGGGTTGACTATACCCAAGTGCCTTACCCACTGTACTATCATCACTCCATTCCTAACATGGAAAACTTCAAAGCTTTTTAAGAAAATCTCCCGGGGGATGGAGTGATAGCACAGCAGATAGGGCATTTGCCTTGCATGCAGCCAACATGGGTTTGATCCCTGGCATCCCTTATGATTTCCAAGCCTGCCAGGAGTGATTTCTGAGTACAGAGCCAGGAGTAATCCCTGAATGCTGCTAGATGTGGCTCAGAAAAAAAATAATAAAATAAAATAAAAATAAATAAAGACACTGGGACCAAAGCAGTGGCACGAGCCGTAATGTGTCTCTACCTTGCCCGTGCTAGCCTAGGCTGGACTGCGGCTCAATACCCCAGCATCCCATATGGTTCCCCAAATCAGGAGCAATTTCTGAGCACAAACCCAGGAGTAACCTCTGAGCATTACCGGGTGTTGCCCCCTTAAAAAACATAATAAAAATAAAAGTAAAGACACATTTTCCAACGTTCTTAAAAAAACATAATTTGCATGTATTACGTGTGTCTCATACAAGTTATGATGTACCTGAATACGCTAGCAGGTGTTGGCAACCTGTGGCTCCAGAGCAACATGCGGTTCTTTTGAAGCTCTGCCCTGGCTCCAACAGCAGGGCCGATAGCAGGGAGGCGACTGTTGTAAGGGAAAAGAGAAGTGATGACAGAGGGGACACTGAAAAATAATAATTAAAAAAAAAGCAAATAAGAGAAAAAAAGGAAGAAGGAAAAAGAAGACAGAGACGACTGGAGTAAGAGAAAGAGAGGGCTTACAGTGTGACTTACTGGAAGTTGGGCCAGTCCAGTGAGTGGACAAGAGTCTGGAAGAGAAAAAACAAAAAAATGAACAGATACTAATTTTTGTTGTTGGTTAAGCAAGGAGACAGGTTCTTTTGTAAGATGACACTGTAGGAAAGTTGTGGCTATTCTATAAAATTATTTTTAAATAAATAAATTAAATTATTATTTACAGTTTATATTCATATATGTATGTGAGCAGGTCTTCTCCAACATTACCTATCTTAAAAACAAACATCAATCATGCCTCACAAATGATAGCTTACAAGTAAGCCTGTGTAAAAATGAAGGTAACATCTTTTTTTTTTTTTTTTTGGTTTTTGGGCCACACCCAGTGACGCTCAGGGGTTACTCCTGGCTATGCTCTCAGAAGTCACTCCTGGCTTGGGGAACCATATGGGAAACCGGGGGATCGAACCGCGCTCCGTCCTAGGCTAGCACAGGCAAGACAGGCACCTTACCTCTAGCGCCACCACCAGACCCCTGAAGGTAACATCTTATAGCCCTGATGTGCAGACACTGTGCACTGAGGTTCAGGAGCAAAAATTTCATTAAACAGGTAAATTAAGTACCTTAATTTTTTATTAATTTACACAAATGTATTTTTCATTGTTGAATGAAAAAGTTCTTTTTTTCTTCAGATCGACAGCTAACTACATGATCCTGTATATAGCATTAAGATAAGAAACAATGTATGCAGTGATATATTTGTTTTAAATGCCGCAAGGTTTTGTGGCTCCCAGGTTTTTTTTTTCCTTCAGAAATGAGTCCAAGTGGCTCTTTATGCCTTAAAGGTTTCAGATCCCTGTTTTATGTGCACGAACTCCTACATGAAAACGTTAAAGAATCAGGAATTCAAATATCAGTCACAGTCACAGTCAGATTTATGCAAATTATACTTAGTTGTCACTTTGAAAAATTTTCAGATGCAAAAGTTTCTGAGGACTGGAAGGACCTGCTCAAGATATGAAGTTCACCACAGAGAGTGGTATATGCAGTTAGAGAAATAAATATGCTGAGAACTATCATAACAATGTCAGTGAGTGAGGGATATAGGTGGGGAGTGGGGGGGGAGAGATGGGGGCATTGATGATGGGAAAGTTGCACAGTGAAGTGGGGTGTTCTTGTTTTGACTGAAACCCAACTACAATTATGTTTGTAGTCACAGTGTTTAAATAAAGAAATTATAAAAAAATAAAACACTACAATAAATAAACATAAAAGCACAAATAAAGGAAAGAAACACATTCACTCCTCATGCCACTGCATTTCCTCTTTGCACAAGATGACAAAGATAGGTAGATAGATAGATTATATATAATAGATAGAATTTAGATAGAGAGAGAGAGATAGATAGATAGATAGATAGATAGATAGATAGATAGATAGATAGATAGATGATTGATAAATTCTTCTCTGCGTCCATACAATCTTTGATCAGTCAGCTAATATTTTTGCAAATATATATTTAGACTTATTGTAATATTGAAATTTATTATATACTTAGCCACTTCTTAATTGATACAAGTTTTAAAGGGAAATTATCAACTTTATTCATCTCGACTCTTTAGTATTAAATAGTGAATAAAGTTCAGGATTAAAACCTGCTGAGTAGCTGTTGGTGTCTCTGGAGTTTTCAACATAGATATTAACCTTTGTAACATGATGATCAGACGTTATAATCCATGTCACTGCTACATGTAGTCACTGTCAAGATAAAAGCCTATGATTTCATGGCCTAAACAAAGGTTTTACTAGCTCACAAGAGGTGGACCATGATGTCCAAAAGGATGCTAACTTTACACTGTGCTCTAGAATGAATCTTGAAGTTCATGGGCAGAGTATTACTAAAAACATTCAGCTTTAGAAAAATTATATGTAAAAGGGGATACATGTTTGAATCTCCCCAACAATTTTCCTTGAAAAGATCTTTAGGTCAGTTCTGAAGAAAGTGGAATAAAGCTAGACACTGGTCATAATTTCAGGTTTGACTCTAACTTCAATTCTGTCCTTTGGAACTGTTGTCTTAGCAAATTAAAACATGTATGTCATTGTCCTCATCTGTAAAAGGGAATAATAAAATGATAACTACCTCAAACACTCTGAAACACTGAGCTAGCAGCATATACACATTTTAAATAACTGACAAAAAAAGGTAAAATTAGCACTAGTTAACACTATATTAACTTATAATAGAAAGAAAAGCAATGAGTTTCTAAATTAAACCATTTAGGAGGACTTGGGAGACAGAATGGGTATGGAGGTGGAGGGAGAACAACTTGGTGATGGGAATTCCCCTGATTCAATGTTTATTTGTAAATGGAATATTACTGTGAATATCATGTAAACCACTATGATTAAAAAATAAAAAATAATTAAAAAAAAGAAAAATTTAAAAAAAAATATATATAAATACAAAAAAAAACTGTGCTTCTAATATTTGAACTTAAAAATCATACCCAAAATTGGATACTAAAAAGTTTAGAGAAAATCATGAAATAGGTTTCTCAGCTAAATTTTTTCATACAGATAAATGATATTTCTAAATAAAATTTAAAACGTAAGCATCCATTGTATCAAAATATGCTATTTCATAATACTAACCATCCTATATTATGTT
>PVKC010000404.1:0-69557 GCA_004027635.1 Crocidura indochinensis | reverse complement strand
TAAAAAAGGAGGTAACTTAAAACTATATTATCCACAAAGAGACCATTTAGCATTAAACATATACATGAACAGTGACAGAAAGCATAAATACTTAGGAATAACTGTAACAATCATGTCCAAAACTTTCTTAAACACAATTATGCGATTGCTAAGTTATTAAAGCTTTGCCTACATGAAGAGATACATTATATCATAAGTACTATTAAAAATAAAAATGCTATCAATTCTCTCATATAATATAGTCGCATTAAACATCATCCTATATATCACATGGAAATTAATATGCGAAGCACATATTCTATTTTATATTTAGAATTATAATAGAAAAGTCAGATTGTGTCAGTTTTTAAGTATGGTAATGCATTTTTTTCAACAATTGACCCTTTTGCTCACACAAATGTTATACACATTGGTAGTATGTGGTAGAGCCGAAAGTAAATGTGAGCTTCTCTTTCAGGAAAGTTTTCATTGGAAAATTTGGATTAATCTGGGAAAGTTCTAGAGACCATTAAGGTTATAAAATTCCCTTTGCTGTGCTCACTATCCTAATTTTGTTGGTCTGCTAAATATAGGCTTCACTTCTGTTCTTTCAGAACCAGAGACATAATCTGTATGGCTATGTTGGTGATGATGAAAGTTGGAGAATATCCCTTCATGGGGCTGATTTTCTGCTTGGTGAAGAATTGAGAGTTTCCAGTCAGACATGATATACCTCAGGTTATGGAATCTAACTTTCTGCTCAACTCACAAATATAATTCTTGCTCAGAATTGGAACTTTTCCCTTAGTGCTGTCAATAAGCTTTGACAACAAGGTATTCTACAATCGTACACTGGGAAATTGTCTTGAGTTTTCACTCTTTTTCATTGAAGAGTTTTCTATATCTGTTCTTCATCTCTCCCTACCCCCAATCTACATCCTGTTATATCTTCAAATTTTCATCTGTATATCTTTACTGATATTTCTACTGTATTTTAAATTTTCCTTTCTTCCACCTTATTCTCCTTATGCACATTCATAATATTTTCTATACTCTATTACCTCCTGATTCCTCCCAGGACTTTATCAGTTTCCTTAGATTCTTTATCTTCTCAACCCTATTTCTTATGTCTGCTACTATTCACTTATCTAAAATTTTTTATCTTTATATAGCTATAGATGGGCCACCATCTAACAAAAAGAACCACAAAAGCTCACAACAACAAGATGCACATTAATATCATAAAAACATCATCCAGATGAGGATCTGTGCTTCATGAACTTCCAACCCTCCTCTTCTCTTGGCAAAGATATTTTTATTATGTGTGTAGGCAGATAATATTTTGGAAAATACTCTAGAGATTAATTACCACGCATTAGTCCAAATGTCATTTTTACTACTATGCTTTTCATTATTTTATAATTAAATTTTGTCTTAGCCAAGTTTCCATAAACTCTCACCAGAACTTCATACCTAAGTTATCAACATGATTGTTTCAGAAATAACCAAATATTCAACATGCTTATAAAATTGTCATATTTATACACGTATTGAGAAACCTGATTTTCAGGAAGCACCAATATCTTAGACTATCAATTTGAATAACCATTTTGCCTTTGTGTCCACAGTACCTAACTCAGTTCTTGGTGTCTCAGACACTTTCAAACACTGTTTATCAAAACAAATATTGATTTTTCTTCCAGCATAGTTTGGGAAGTCTTAAATCTATAACTAAGTGTCTTATGTAGTTACATATTTCCAGCACTTGCATTAAATGTTACCATGACTGCACTATTACTTGACATTTGAGTAGTCATTTATAATTGCGAGCTACTTTATAATTTTCACAAACCACTTTTCATTAAAAAAAAACCAATGGAGGGTTGGGGAAATGACTCAAATGATTTAAGTGCAGGCTTTATATGCAGGAGACCCAAGTTCAGTCATCAGAATCAAGTGAACCCCCAACCAGCACCTCCAGGAGCTACCCCCCCCCCAAGCACTGAGCATCATCCTTTAGTATGCCCTGGCCATTAGTAGTTGTAGTCCCCAAACAAAATTAAGCAAGTGGTTGTAGTTTCCCAAACCAACTTTGTTCATAATTATATCCAGGAGAACCTAACAATTTGGGAAAGAGAATGAAGATTAGATAAGTAGGGTTAAATTGGTTAAATTGTTTTTCTTTTTTTTAGTGAATAGGGCTAAACCAGAGAAGATGAGCAAAGAGTCATAGACTTTAATTTGAATCATGACTCTTTTACTAAATAGTAAATGGGCAAGTTTCTTATATTTCTATACACCTCAAAACAATAATACCAACAAGCTAAACATGTCAAGAAGGTTAAAGAAAGAAAATATAAGAATATCTGGAAAATGTGCAAAAGGTGATCAAGCATTATGAGTAGATGTCTAATAGTTAGCTGAGCTACATAATCATCACAACTGTCATCTGGAAAAGAAATTATTCATTTACTCAACTGAAATTTATTATGCACACTTGGTAGGCATCTAATTAAGGGATACACTACTAGGCTGTGGGTTGTTCCTGTTGGAGAGGTAAAGATAATATGGATATTGGAATTAAGAACGAAACTGATTGGTGGTATGCAAATGGGGTAGGAAGGGAATGGTGGAGGGAATGGACACTAGTAAAGGGATTTGGAGTTAAAACACTGTACACCTGAAAGAATAAAATAATGGCCACTAATATTTCCCAGCTAGTTTAGTGTAGGCTGATACCTCTGTGGCCGTCTCAGAAAGGAAATGACATTTTCTTCTCTCTCTCTCTCTCTCTCTCTCTCTCTCTCTCTCTCTCTCTCTCTCTCTCTCTCTCTCTCTCTCTCTCTTTGGTTTTTGGGTCACACCCGGCAGTGCTCAGGGGTTACTCCTGGCTCCATGCTCAGAAATTGCTCCTTCTCTTCATGGACTACAAGAGCTCAATGCCATCGCTGACACCCTTCGACAGAAATGGTCCAGCGCTGTGTCTGAAATCATGTAAGATGAGCAGCTAGTTCTTCTAAGGTGTGATAAAACTAGAGCACTGAAATCTCTGGGTATCTCCTTCTAAAACGGCGTAGATTTGAACCCTACTCTACCTACCCCACCACTGGAAATATGGGGCAGCCCCTACTCACCATCCAGCTCTGCCACCGTGCTCCTGAAAAAAATAATGGCTGCTGATACTTTCCTGGTAATTCGTGCTAATATCTCTGGCCTTCTCAGAAAACAGTGGGGAAGTTTTCCCATTCTGCATGAACCACAGTAGTCCAATACCGCTTCTCTATACTTTCCGACAGATAGGTCTCAGCTCCATGAATTTACCTTATCAATTTTTCAAGTCACTAAATTTGTTTTAGACCTATAAAACCTTGACTACACCACTGAAAGCAGCTGCGTGATACCTAATTATCTTGTAGTGTCAGCCCAGTAGTATCATAAGAAATTTAATGGAAAAGTTGGATAGCAATTTATTCACCTAACTGAGCCTAACCAGTGGTACAGAAGGTTCAACTAGCAGCAATCTATAGCCCAGTAAATTCTAGACACTGACTTTAGCATTACCAGAGAAATATGTAACAATCATTTCATTTTTGGAGAGAGACACACTCTGTGACACTCAGGGGTTACTCGAAGTTATGTGCTCAGAAATTGTTCCTGGCTTTGGGGACCATATGGGATGCCAGGGATCAAACCATAGTCTTGTCCTGGGTCAGCCACATGCAAGACAAATGAGCTACTGATGTGCCATCACTACAGGCCCATAATAATCATTTCGAACTGACCTGTGTTGATCTAAGTTTTGAAAATTCCATTTGCCTTTGTTTTGAGGTAAATTTGTGTCTACAAAGAGCAGGTTATGGTGGTGGGTGGCTAGGATACTGTGATGGGATTGGTATTTGCATTTTTAATGCCCCAAATGACTGTATTATGAACAAGTTGGTAAAACAGTTATAATAAAATAATATAATAAACAGTGTTATATTAAAATGAGAAAGAAAATAGACATTGTATGCCTGAAACCCAGTGAGAAATAACTTTAATTTCATGGTGACTAATTAAAAAATAAATAAAATAAAAACAAACAAAATATGAAAGGTAAAAGAAAGTTGCTTTTGTTCCCCAGACAGAAAATCAATTATGTCATATTTTTATGGAATGAATTATCCAACATGAAAGGGTCAGTAAACTTGATGAACCTAGCACCAGTCAAGAGAACAGCTATTTCCATTTAGTGCATAGTATGCTTATTTTAAACTCCTCTCATGAATGAGTTGACTCTAGTTGAATTAGATCCTCAAGTGAGAGCTATACCAAGGTTACTTGGGACTCAATTTCAAACAAAAGGGACAGGATAAGGGAAGAAATTAAAGTCATACCTGTTATTTTCTTCATCATAAGAAAGGTCCCAAATAATTTTTTATCCTCCAGTGTTCTTTCCCTACCATAAACCATGCTAACAAAGAAAATCTAATTAAAATCACGAAGTATTTATCTTTCCCCAATATAGCTATACATTTAATACAAAATACAACTATTCATATTTCTTTTTAAGGTATATAATCCAATGCCATAAGAAACCATAAATTTTCTATAACTTCATTGTAGTGAGCAGAATAATAATAGCCCCCAAAGAATTTTCCAATTCTTGAATTCAGTGACTATGTTTACTTACATGGCAAAAGTGGTTTTGCAGATGTGGCTAACTTAAAGATCTAGAGAGAAGGGCATTCTAAATTATGTAGGTGGGACCCATTCAATCATAGAAATGCTCACAAACCAGACACTCTTCCACAGTTATGATCAGGAAAGACAAAAGACTACACAGCCAAATTCAGAAAGATGCTACATTATTCACTAGGAAGAAGTAGGAAGAGGATCATGAGCCAATGACTGTGAGAGGCCTTCAGAAATGGAAATGATGATGATGCATATTCCCCTGAGTCTCCTCTATAAAGATAGCTATGCTAATGCTTTAATTTGATTTCCAATGACAACCATATTGGAATTCCAACTTATAAAACTGTGAAGTAGTATGTTTCTGTGGTGGTAAGTTAATCAATATTTGGTAATCTATTATAGCAGCAATAGAAAATGAACATGCTACTGCACAATGCAGGTAAAACTCTAGATCCGAGGGAAGAAAGAAGAGGCATAGAGGGAGAGCAGTTCAAAGTTACCTTGAATCAATTCTCACCTTTGGGCTAGCAAATGCCCATCATGAGCACATTGCTGAATGATGATGGAGACCAAAAGATAGATGCTGAAGAATAATAATCATGTACACATTTTGCTCATTTTAAAGCAGCATAGTTCTCTATTCTTGGGAATAAATGTTTTAAAGATCTTCATCCTTATTGGCTATCATTGTTGCTGTGTGCCACTTTTCCAGAGATTCATTAGAATTATTATAATTTTGTTGATTTTCTGGGTTACTTGCTTAGTACTTTATTTCACTTTAGAATATAAGAGCCATGAAAAATCCAAGAATAAAAGGACTATGCATGTCCATTTAGACCTACCTGCACAAGGACTTTTCACTGCACAGTGAAAATGAAGTTCTCCTCTGAGCCTGCCATTTCTTTCTGGACTCAATTGGCCCTCTTCATCCAGACGTTGTTCCATGGAGTTCTAAGGAACATAGGCATGAATCAAAAAGGAATTTTATTCACAGACAATACATTTATTTGTCCATAGCAGTTATATCATTCACTAAAGTCTATTCTGCTTTGTTCTTTGAGGATAATCTCTATTTCAGATATGTGAACTACTGAGCATTGACACTTAATATGACCAGGGAACATTTTTGAGAATCAACACAATGAAAAAGTCACCATATAAGGGCAATAAAATATCTGGTTTCATTCAGTGAATCAACTTGACATACAAACTCCTTGAAATTTGCAAAGAAATTGATCCTTAGTGGAGCCAAAGGCTAGTGGATTGGACCAGCCAAAGGTCATATATAAAAAGACTAGGTGGAGCTAGAAAAAATATCTAGGACGCATGATTTTCATATTAGGAGTTTTGGGTTCTTTTCTTGTTTTCCTTACACACCATCTTCCCCCTGAAGACCAATCTGAATGTGGGTTGGACTCAGACAAATACTGTTTAGTCCTTTTTAAATTTTTAAAACTTCTCTTCCACTCCTTAAAATAGTTCATATTAGAAAAATCATGTGTGAATATTAATTCTTTTCTTTTCTGGGTAGTATGGCCATACCCAGAAAATTTTAAGAATTATTCAAGGGTGCTCATGGGACTATTTGTGACACTATGAATTAAATAAAGGTTGGCCAAATACAATGCAAGAGCCTCAATTTGCCCTGTACTATCTCTCTAGCCCTGAGTTCTCATTTTTCCTCTCTTTCTTTCTCTCTCTCTTTTTCTCTGTCACTTGCACAATCCTTAGCGCTTATGGTTCTGAGCTCAAGAACCATTCCTGATGGATTTTTGGAGATGATATGGGGTACTACAGATTGAACTCAGGCTAGCCTCAGTTCTTATAACCAGGTAGGATGTGATAAAGAAGTAAAGGGTATTTTCTTCCTTCTTCTACCCCCCTCAATCAATCTGGGGCTCATCAGAACTTCATGGAAGTGCCAAGATTTCTCTAAAAGATGCCCAGTCAGTCATACCAACCATAGGAATTAAGTGTATTGCTCTTGCTAGGTCCATCTCTTGCTCATTTCCCTTGTCATCTTACTGATTTCTCATATTTGTCCTCAAACTGTCATTCTGATATCACCCCAAGTTGAGCCCTTGACCTTTCTCTGTTCTAACATTCAGAAACTACTATGACCTTTCTGTACCGTTCCACCTCTTACTGCCAGACAGGATTTGATATTCATTCTTGGTTTCCTAGCCAAGGATCAAACAGCTCCAAGTTTCAGTCTCATTAACTTAGCATGTGACAGACTCATTGTTCTAGGGACAAATTCTCATTTTCTTGTTTCTCCACATCTTCGGATCATCAGTGGGTGAGGTCCTCCTGACAGAATTGTTCTTTTTAGCTATTGAAACTGTTTTCTCAGAAACTGAAAGTATAAATGTTAGTGTCTAAGATGACATGAAAAAGGGAGTTATTGTTGACTAGGTTTAGAGTTTCAGATTTGCAGGAAGGAAAAGTTCTGAGCATCTGATACCACAACAATGTATTTAACATTATTGAATGGCCTATAATAAAACATTTAGTTTTATTATATTGAAAAGTGTTTGAGGTAAACACACATCTAATGCTGCTCAGGGGCTACTTTCTAGCTTGATGCTCAGGAATCATGTGGTCCCATGAATTGAACCTAGATTCCTGACAGCAAATCATGTGCCCTAATTCATGCTATTCCTGACTCATAGCAAGCACTCATATTTTATTGAATGGAGAATGTAGAAGATTCTTCTCTAAAGGTGCTCAGGAGGTCTGAGGATCCCATGTTAATTATCAGCAAACCAGACCAGTGACTCAATGCAAGGGATTGAAGATTCAGTGTTGCTCAGACCTTGCAGTGCCAGGGATCATTCAGGCTACCCTCAGAAATGCTAAGAACCTCCAAGACACAGAGGTTCTATGGAGTATTCAGAGATCTACCCAGTTATGATTGAGAAGACCAAATCAGAATTAAATCTGAGTCAAGTGCATAAGGCATATTCATGACACACATTTGGAAGTGTTTAGCAAGTAAGGGGTAAGCCACACAGTGATCCTTGCAGTAATAAAAATTACTAAAAATATTGATAAATGGTTCTTTTAATTATTCTCTCTGTCATTAAATACTAAATTATATGATATATTTCATCAAATTCTTATTTACTTCACTTTTTTCTAGAAATAGAATCTGTCAGTGAATTTATCTTTGGGTTTGTCCACATAATTATTTCTTACCTTACAAATTTGATCCAGACAATATGGAATTATACACCGCATGAATAACAGTTGAACACTATTTTTAAGCACTGTCAAAATTTAAAGATAAAAAACACACACAAAACATTATTTTCTGAACTTTATGCACCTAAATAATAGTTATTTTAGAGCTTCTGTTTACTATGAGCATTCACTCACAGAAATTCTACTATGTGTTTTATATAAAGTCCATTTACGTAAATTCCTATTACTCTGTAACAACGTGATGAAAAAGGTCACATTTTATCCAGTTGATATAAACCCTTATAGAAAGGGAAAATGGTTGAGTATTTATTATGAATGGATTTAATATAAATTAATGTCTATAGTAAAGTACTGAAGACATTTTATCACCATTTCATAGATAAGGAAAATGAGGTGATGGTTAGGTTAAGAATTGTAAATGACCACTTAACTAGTACAACAAAGTAATATATTTGAGACCAGTGCTGGACTGATCCCAACACTATATTAATCTTAGCACTACATTAGGTGATCTTCAAATAATAATTCAATAATAATAATAATAATAATCCAATAGTGTTAGAAGTTGAACAATTATGTAAGTTGGAATGTAGTTACATGCATGAAAAATTCTCCGTGAAATAATGAAAGGGGTGGGAAAGAAGAGATTTGTCTATGGTTAGAGTTAGTAAGATGAGAAAGTAACATGGTAGCAGAAAAGAAGAATGCAGGAGTCAACACTAGAATTATCTGGAATTTTTCAAGAAAAGTAGAGCTAAAGTAAATAAAATCAAAAAGTCACACAGATGTCTGTGTCTACAGATCATGAATATCTGTAAGGTACAGACTACAATGCTTATGTTCTAAAGAGCATAAAGAAAATTTGATCAAAGAAACTGTCAAACCAAGAGCGATTCTTTGGATATATTTATTAACAAAACTGTATAAAATAAACTAAAGAAGATAATAGAATTTAAAAAATAGCTGAACATCTTTCTCATCGATTTTTTTAGGCTAACATTGATCTTGACAATAGAAACATTTCTTCAACTCATTGAAATAAAAGATTCAGTGGTAATTTGCCTGAAAGAATTTGTTTTCAACTGCATTTGACTAGTTTGATTTTAACCTCTTCTTTTAAACATTTGTAGGTTTCATAGATTAGATGAAGTTTATTTTCCAGGGTAGAATCCAATTTGGCTTTTGTTATTTCTGGTAGGATATTGAATGATTTTATTTTTTTATTGCTAGCTTTTAGAATGGTTCACAGATGTTGCTAAAATAGATCCTCCTGGAACAATTTGGTCTAAGAGAGTCTTTGTTGCCATGGATGAAATTAATAGGAACCTCTTGTTTAAGATTCAACTCAAATTGAAGAAGTAATAATTTTCTTAATTTAGTATAAGACCAACATGGGGACAAATACATTTGGAACAAAAGTCCTGTACCCAAACCATTACCCTCATAACTGAATTGCAGTGTTCTCAAATTTAAAGCATCACTCCTAAGGACAGAGAGAGATCAATCAGGTAATGATTTTATAAATTAAATTCATGCTCCTTATTTGCTCAGTTATGTTGAAGTAATGGGATAATGAAAAGAATGCCTATGACTAAAATCACATATATGAAGATAATGAGATAATGAGATTTAACTGTTAATTTACTGGTGGAATAAAATGACTCAAACATGAATAAATTAATTATTAACTAAATATTAGGTTCTGTACAAACCAACATTGTGAGTAGGGAGCACTTAAAATAGCTGTTGTTTTAGCTATTTATTTATCATTGTCACCTATAAATGAAGGATTTATGTCTACATCTAGTATTCTGAGCTATCTCTCAAAATCTAAATCTTCAACTCTTTATTATGCATTTATTATGCCATCCAGTATCTGATCCTCAAAATAGCCAAACTGAACTGACCATTTTTTTTGTACAAAACTGTTTTTCCTGTATCCAAAATCAGACCTCTACATTAACATTTTCCAGAGTGTATAAAAAAGAAACTATGGCTCCTCAAAGCTTAAATTAAATAAAAAGGCGTTCATCACGTAGGATAATTCTTACTCATTCCTCTATACACAGAAAAGATTGAACATAATGATTGGACTTTGCATGATTCGCGATTAATGTCTTTGTGTAATAGGGTTTGCAACACCCTAATTTCTATGGCCTGAATCATTAAATAAAAATTGAAAAGGAGATTTGTAGACACAGAGGTATGGCTCAGTGATAAAAGAATCTTGCTGGCATTAATAAAATCTAGTTACATCCCTGGAACTACCAGTGTGATCTTTCATAACACGTCAATTATGCCAGCACACAAACAATGAAGTGTCACTTACACCTAGATACTGAATTACCTTCTGGACTTTATCTCTTAGAAGTAGAAGGTTTGGACAAATTACATAATGTCCTTCCAGATTTTTAAAATGATTGAACCACTTCAGATAATCATAAAGATTAAATGATCAGGGACAGAATAATAGTACAGCAGGTAAGGCATCTACCTTGTACTCAGCTGACCCACGTTTGATCCTTGACACCCCAAAAGGTCCCATGAGTCCCACCAGGAGTAATCCCTGAGTGCAAAACCAGGAATAAGTCTTACGGAACTGCCAGGCATGACCCAAAACTAAAGTAAATAAATAAAATTTTTAAAATGATCAAGTTCTTTTAATGCTCTTAGAACAATTTCAGGAACTTAATGTTTACTATTATTTTTAATTTTCGGTTAATTGTTATAATCTTTCAAACATTTGTCAACTATTTTTTGGTGCTTATTACTTTTGGAGTTTTCATGGTTTAGGCAATCAACATTTCTTTCCTATGCAATAATAACTATTATTATAATTATACTAGCAATTTTCACTTACTTTGGTTCTTTATAAATTCATCCAATGATGTCATATAAATTACCCAATTAACATAATAAATTCTGTATTTATAAATAATTTACAACTCATTTATTACACTACTATTTAATTCCCTCTTTAAAAGTAAGAGTCAACTGCTACTTAATTCTTTTAATTCTCTAGCGTTTCTGCCCCCCTTAAAAGTTTTTATTTTAAAACATTTTATTTACTTAGTTTATTTAATTTAATTAGTAGACAAAGTAAACTCTTTTAATTTTAAAATATTGCAAGGCAAGTAAGTGACTTACCTGCCTGCTATGCTATCTTTCCAGTCCCATTTAATTATTTTAAAAGATTGAATGATGTCGTGTCTACACACTAGAATACTTAATAACCCCTTGCTATCTATGTAGTAAAAGAAAGTAGTAGCAACTTCTCACCAAGGAAAACTACTCTGACTTCACTCTACCTATCATGTAAGCTTTATAATCTTAGTCACACTGCAGTAATGATTGAGTTTGAATATTCAATAACCTTTCAAACTATTGGGCTTGGCTGACACCTTTTTTTCCCTGCCTAGAATACTCTTCTTTACTTGCACTGATGAAGATTCCTATTTATTCATTCAAGTCCAATTAAAAATTAAACCTCAAATATTCCATGAAATCTTTCTCAATCCTACCCCATCCCATTAGCAATCTCCTAATTCTATATTTAAACATATATACAACATATCTAGTATTATGTCTTATCTTGCACAATTAATTACTATACAAAGACTATCTTCTGCATTATATTGTGAGTGCAACATGAGGTGATGCCTGATTCATTCTTTTATACTTTACAAAACAAACACAATACCTTACATGTAGTAGGCATTTATAATGGTATTTATGGGCTAAACTTGCCTACGTAGAGAGTTTCTCACTACTCATTAGTGTCTACCACACCTTAAACAAATATTACACTTAAAAGAGTCAACTGGTTAGTAATTCTCTCCTTGCCAAAAGCTTCTACTCTTGACAAAAGACTTCACAATAGGATCCCTTTTATAGGGAAGTGAGCCAATATTTTTCAATAAAAACACAATCACATGGACCTTTTATAAAATACGCCTACGACACACACCTGTATCCACCAACTCTACCAGGGTTCTGATTTCTTGGGAGAATACCATGTTTTTGTTGGGATTCTCTTGAAATATATATAAAGGCCAATTAATAGACTGGCCCTATAATAATATCATATCTTCATTTTTTCCGATGGAGACTTCCTGGTTGGCTCTCTGAGAGTGATCTAATCTATAGTCTCACTCCCTAATCTAAGTTCACTTTCAGGTCAGCTCTCCCAAGCCTGTTTTCTGAGTGAATGACCTCATCTCCTTCAAGGCAGCTAGCTACTCTTCCTTCAAAAGCTGTTATTGGAAATCACAATGGAGACTTACTCACTTAAAAGAAAAAGTTTCCAGATCTGAAGTACACTATTCCCTGCTGTGTATTGTTCTCAGCACCGCCTTCCCAACTTATTGATTGGAAACACTGACTAGAAATAGGAGGGGTTACTCATTGAATAAACCTTCCACTTTCCTACAGGCCTATTTAAATTTGTGTTTCCCAACAAAGTTTCAATGCTTAAACTTGAAAAGCATATTTCTTACTCTACCATAGAATAGCTTCTGTGTCAGGAGTAAGTAGGAGGCAAGCAGTTGTTTGGGGTGGGTATTAGATTTTATATGTGTTTTTGTTCCTTCTAATATTTACTGATGCACACCTTTTAGGCACTAATCTACTGCTCCAGACCTCTGAGCCATTACCACTTCCTATCACTTGGATTTTTTAATTCCCCTTTGCTGGTTAATGATAAACTAGTATCTATGCCTGCTGCGCCTCTGCCAAGGCTTTTTTTCTCCAGAAATTACTTTATAGTTATTATCTTAACTATATAAAACCATGGAGGAAGTGTTCCCTTCTAACAGACAGTAAATGATTAAGGAGACAGTTACAGAAACTACTCAAGACAACACAGAAATTTAACAGAGTAAGACAACACAGGAAAAGAATAATACCGAGTGTTTCCAATCTTCATTTTCCATAGTTCAGCCTGAAAATATTCTAACTATGCCTGAGTTTGAGTTTTTATAAAGTTGCTTTACTTTGTCCTGTGAACTACTGAATTGCTAAATATAACATGGTACCCCATGGAGAGTTATGTGCTGATTCTATTGTTCTTCATCAGCTTCTGGTTGCATATTCATGTATTTTTAAAAATAGTTATTTGATGGTGAAAGCATTTACAGTCAGTGGTATAATTAAGTATAGAAAACAATTAAGATTTTCTCTAAAAAGTATGTAAGTTATGAAAAGCATCAGTGAAAGCTACAGTTTACCTTTTTAATTAAAATGTTTAATATTCCCTTGAATATATTCTACCTTTTTTAAATAAGTACAATACTCTGTTGAGTAGCAGCTGGACAAAAAAGTAAAAAATACAATCATTCTCAGGGACATTTTCAAAATTCTGATAGATGCACATTAAAATAATATCTTGAACAAAATGTGAAGTACATAATTAGTATGGTCAAAGTGTCTTATTTTTTAAATATAGACCAATATTTTGTCAGATTTAAATTTCTCCTTTCATATACACTTAAAGAATCTAGAGTCATCTTATATTTTTGTAGTGTACAGTTCCTTCTACTGTGCATTTTTTTTATTTTAAATAATTTTTATTGTGACCAATGTGAATTACAAGTATTTCACAGTTATATTTAAGGTACATAATGACAGTGAATTAGGGCCATTCCCACCACCAGTGTTGTCCTCCCTCCACCCCTGTTCCTGCATGCATCCCATAGATACCTCCTTGGCCCCTGGACTACTATTGTAACTGGCCCTCTTAGTGTATAGCTTGTTGTAGATTAGATATCTTGATTCTGTTGCTGTTGACTTTGGTTTTGGTGTTTAGGTCTGATCATTTTTTATTTCCTCTTAATGTTCATGCAACTGTTTGCTCCTGGTACGATCTATTTTGTCCCTCAATTTATGAGGTAAAACAGTCTGGTTCAAGTTCTTTGGTTCTGTTGGGGGGAAAAAGGAGAGCTGGGAGGAGCCCTTTGTGCAAGGTTTTTAAAAAAAAATTAGAAACAGGTTGAGATACTGGAGCATCAGTCCACCAAAATACAAATTCCATAAAAGTATGTAGTCTATAGTTCTTGATATACTTCTAGTATCTGTTTTATATTTTTGGAATATAGGTGCTCAACTAATATTTGTTCTATAAATCAGTCATGCTCTAGGGCTGAAGAAAAGGATATAAAAGTGTCTTAAGTCATTTATCTTAAATCATCTTATCTAATGATAAGAAGCATTTGGGGATAGTTTACTTATACCCATAACAATCATTTTTAAAATGAATACCCTACTTATTTCCTCTCTATATTTTACTTTTTATATCTGCTTAAAAACCAACACAATTTTTTGTTTTGTTTTTGTTTTGGGGCCACACCCGGTGATGCTCAGGGGTTACTCCTGGCTATGCACTCAGAAATCGCTCCTGGCTTGGGGGACCATATGGGACTCCAGGGATCCAATCCAGGTCTGACCTGAGCCAGCTGCATGCAAGGCAAATGCCCTATCGATGCGCCATCACTCCAGCCCCAAAACCAACACAAATTTTGAATGTAAAGTAATTTTATAAGCATTTATGATTTTTAGCTTTGAGACAAACTTATATAAAACATACAATAAAGTTAAGAAAAGTTTAAGTATTTTAAGGACATTTTTCTAGCTGTAAATCTTGTTGAATTAAAAAGTGTGTCATTCTCCATATGAGTTTGGTGCAATTCAAGTACTAAACTTTAAGTGTCAAATAGGTTTGGTTTTTGTTTTAAGTCACCGTGAGGAAGTAGAACTGATATCAGTCACTTCTGAGAATGACTTTTCTATATTATCTCACTTCCTCTTATATGCTATATTAACAACTAGCAAAGCTGACCTGATTATAGAGTTCCTAATGGTCCAGCTCACCAGGAATTCGATTACTTTCCCTTTTTTCTGGTTCTACAGAAATCCCGTCCTTCTTTACAGCCCTGTATGACAATGTAACTAAATTCTAATGAAATGCAAGTTCTCAGGTCAGGTAAAATATTTTCACATGTGCTTCTTCATTCAGTATATCTGGGATGAAAGTATCTCTACTATGACTACAGAAGTATATTGATATTCACTTTTTCATATACATAATATTATCTTTGCATGTATTAATAGACTCAAGTTGTCCATAGCTTGGTATTTATAAGTAATGCTACTAAAAACACAAGACTGAAGATAAGTTTTTAAGATACTAGTTGATTTCATCTGCTGCCAGAGTGAAATTGTTTGAGCATTTAATAGTTCTATTTTCATTTATTGAGTTCTCTCTATGCTGCTTTCCATAGTTATTGTACCAACTTACATTTCATAAATAGTGTGCAAGACTTCCCATTGCTCAGTAGCCTCACCAACAAGTTACCACTTGCCTTTTTGGTAAAAAGCTGTATTCACAGATGTGAAGTGATATCACATTGTGGCTTTGATTTGCATTTTCTAGATGATTAGAAGTGTTGGTCACCTTTTTTATATAACTTTTGACAGATAGTCTTATTTTATAAATAAAGTTTATTCAATTCCTTATTTTAAAATTATTTATTTGATAATTTTACTATTGGGTTGTGGATGTTCTTTACATATTCAGGCTATTACATAGTCATCATATATAAATCTTGTAAATAGTATCTCCTATTTCATCCATTCTTTTTCACTTTTTTTTGTTTGTGTGTTTTGGGAGGCCACACCCATTTGATGCTCAGAGATTACTTCTGGCTAAGCACTCAGAAATTGCCCCTGGCTTGGGGAGACATATGGGACCCTGGGGGATGGAATCGCAGTCCTTCCTTGACTAGCGCTAGCAAGGCAGACACCTTACCTCTAGTGCCACCTCACCGGCCCCATTCACTTTGTTAATTACTTTCTTTGCCTTACAGAATTTATTTTTTATTCAATGAAGTTCTACTCTTATTTTGGGGTTTGTTGCCTATATTTTGGTTCCATATCCAAAAATATTCCTCCAAGGCAAAAGTCAAAAAATATTTCTTTGTGCTTTTTTTTTTAAAGGAATTTCACTTCTTGCCTTCAAATCTCTAATATATTTAAAATTAAGTTTGACTGTACTATAAGATAGAAGGTTAATTTTACTCTTTTGCATGTGGAAATTCATTTTACGAATGCAATTTATTAAAGAGACTATCTTTTCTTTATATTTTTAGCACCTTTCTCATAATCCTTATTTAAGTGCAGGTCACCTCATGTTTTGTGACTTTATTTATGGTCTCTGTCTTTATTTCCATTGGTCTTTGTGTCTGGTTTTGTGCCAGACCATACTACATGTATTACTTTTTTTTAAAAAAAAAAACTTTGAAATCTGGAAGTATGATGCCTACCAATATTGCCCTTATTGATTTTTTTATCTTGAGCTTATATGTTTGGGGTTGTTTGTTACTTTAAAGGAAGAAAAACAAGAGTACTCAAGCACAATAATAGAACACACAGACACAAAAAAAAGAGAGGTGGAGAATGGTAGTTCTGATCTCTCTGTCCTGATCTCCCTGCTCTTGATTGATTATACAAAAATAAAAAATACATAATTCACTGGGAAAATATTGAAGGAAGAAGAACTTCTGCCAAATTTTCCACTTAGGATTATCAAAAGAAATGTTGCAAGTTGCTTTTACAATCTTGGGGAACAATATAGTATAACATGCAAGGAGAGGGTTTCGCACACAAATGAAGTTACATGCAGAACAGAACTTTCAAGTTCCAATCTCCCTTTTTGTGAGGTTGGTGTGCAATTTATCTAATAGTTGAGATTGAGAAATTTGGTTAGATTTGGCCTTAGCAAGACTCGCAGTAAACAGAAGGAGAACAAAGTGGAGCCAGGGAAAAAGAACTGAATAGTCAATAGGGTCAAGCTTGAAGTTATTGCTAAATTATAAAAGAAGTGAAAGGAACTACTCTTCAGAGATTATGACCAAAACTTTTAAATCTAAAAATCAAGGAAACTGGTTACACAAACATCATATTTCAACAGCATAGTCCCCAGTTGATGCAGCAGAAGGACAGGATCAGTTATGTAATGTCTATTCTACTCCATGTACTGTCAGAGCAGCTAAGGATCTGATCTCACGTGAATTCACCTCCTTGAATCATACTTCCCTAGGTATCAAACATCAAGCTTAAAAAGAATAGGAGTGGGGCCAGAAAAAGAGTGTATTCATGTATCTCAGTGAGACTAAGAATTTAACTAATGAGATTGTTTCAATCATTGAAACAGAAGAGTGAATTGTTCTATATCTTTGTCTAGCATTGTGTTTATTTAAAAAAAAAATCTTCACATCAGTTACAGGAAAACAAGAAATGAGAACATTTTCTCTACATACTGGAATGTGTTTCAAGTGTATTTTGTGACTCTGCTGGATATAAGTATCCAGTTTGATATTTTCAATAAGAAAACAAGAATCAAATTCAGATTCAATCTGTGACACCAGATACTAAACCATTTTAGGATCTCAGTCCAATGTTTATCTGACCATAGACTCTGAACCACAAGTAATTATGGTGTATATTTATTTGTCCTGTTTATTTTTCCTTTAGAGCCCAGATATAAATCCTGAATTTAGTTTTTGGATCTAGTTGTAGAGAAAAGAGATAGAATAGATTTGAACAGAGAATATTTTCCATGTTTTTACACATACACACAAGTATACAATAATGGAAGAGCACATATGTGCATTATACCATATACCATAGAACATTATAATTTATTTTTAATTCTTTTGTTTCTTTGTTAGTTTGTTTTGTTGTTGTTGTTTTGGAGGGTCACACCCGGCAGAGCTCAGGGATTACTCCTGGCTTCACACTCAGAAATCGCCCCTGGCAGGCTCGGGGGACCATATGGGATGCCGGCATTCGAACCACCATTCTAGTGCAAGCAAGGCAAACACGCTACCTCCATGTTATCTTTCTGGTCCCTATTTTTAATTCTTATTCTTTGAAATGATGATTATGAGATGATTATTTTCTTTAGGTTAGGGTACTCTTTTCTATGAACCCCATGAAGGAATTTCTGATATTTTTCCCATTGTCCAGGAAATTAAATCTCATACCTGTAAGACAAACTTCTACCTATGATTTAGCTATATTTCTGGCTTTAGAGGAATATCTGAATAGGACTATAATTTATTAGCCAAATATCATAGAGATCCACCATGTTTGGGAGAAATGAAGAGTTACACATTCCCTTGTCATTGAATGAATATCCTTTGGGCACACAGAAGCTTGCCCCCAAGCTAAAAGAGAGTTAGAGAATTTATGATCTGATTCTGAGAAATCATAAATATTTTGTTGAACAGTTATTAAAAGTGAGCATCCTGCAGCACTGTTTTGAGCGGTGTTTCCTCAAGCCACATCCATGTAAAATTTTTATAGCCTTAATGGGTTCAACAGGTGAAGAATAGCTCTCTTCACATAAGACTGTCATACCTCCCAGGGTTCTGGCAGTTCTTGGATAAATGAGGAGGTGAGAAACAGTAGTGACTCTAGAGAAAGTTGAAATGAGAGAAACAAGTTATCATCATTACTCACAGAAGCCCACACAGAGGGGAGCAGCTGCCACCGGAGCTGTAGGTGGGAACAAGTGGGAACAACTGAGAAGAATCACAGAAGGGGTTAGGTGTGCTACAGAGAACTCAATAGCTCTCTTTGGGGTTGAAGTTTTTCTCGAGTGAAGAATTCACATTTTGTGCTGATCAGTGACACACGTATGATTTTTTTTTTAATCTGTAGAACCAGAACCTTAGAAACTTCAAGTTAGAGCTTATATCAACACAGACTCTGCCCACGGCTTTTCAGACTTAAGAGCAGACCCAGGGAAAAAAAGTACAACATAAATACAAGATGGTGAGTGGGAAACGATTGCTCTTGTAACCTTATATTAAAATCAACAGAACTTCAGCTTACAGTCCTTTTCTTCTTCGTTTGAGCTACAAACTGGAAAACAGTTGAGTTTGAAGGGTTTATTTTATATACTGCTGACACCTGTGGAAAATTCTTTAGTATCGTTTTTGTAACAATGCTAAAGATTGCAGGAGCCCCCAATCATTTTACAAGTCCTAAAGAACAATGGAGAAAAAATACTGACATATAAGAGAGAAATGCTCGTACTTGATTTATATGCATATTATTCTATTAGAAAACACTATTTTTGTTTCTGATCTTTGTTTTCATTCACAGTCTATCATCTAACCATACTGAAACTCTTTTATTTTGCTGCCCTTAATGCTCACATCTTTTGTTTTTTAATTTAATTTTATTTTTTATCAAAATCATTGTGATTTACAAAGTCCCTCATAATTGGATTTTAGACATACAAAGAATCAGGGTCAATCCTACCACTAGTGTTGACCTCCCTCCCCTAATGTTCCCAGCATCTATCCTATACTACCACCATTTGCCCCCAAGCCTGCCAGTATAACAAGTCCATTTAAAGTTTAGATTGATAGCATTTGGGACTCTTGATTCCATTGTTGTTGACTTTGTCTTGGATATTTAATTCTGTCCTTTTTTTTTCACCACTGTATCTGAGATGATTTGGCCCTGGCTCCTGTCAATGCTTAAATGTTAAAATGTTAAGATTTTTTGAGCCCTCAAATTAATTTTAGGTATTTTTAAAATGCTAATTTTAAGCATAACTAAGAGGCTGTTATATGCCTGTGACTCAATTGGAAGTGCAAATCCTTTACAATTTTTTAAAACTTTAATATTTTTTGATCAATAGTTTTAGAAGTCAACTCAACTTAAAAGACATCTTAAAAGAACAAGAGTAGTGTCACTTTTGGAGTTCCTAACTCATAGAGTAAGCAAAGATCAGAATCAGATCTGGAAGATTTCTTTACTTTTATTTCAGAAGCTCTTTAACAAAATAAATTTCTCCCTGCATTTTGTAATGAAAAATAAAAGAAGTGGAAACAATAGTTTTTTGGGCTATGATGCTGACATTTCTTGAGTGATTGAATTATTTCATTTGGTTGGTCCCTAATTTCTCAGACCTTATCCCTCATGGGCTATTGCAAAAGAAAAATATTTTCTAGAAGAATTCTTTTTAGAAAAATTGCAAAAAGTTTAGCTATTTTTATACAAATTTCCTTTTGACTTACCATTTAACAAATCAGAATAACTGTAGAATAAAATATTCATGGTCCAATCAAATTACTCCCACTGATTTTATTTTTTACTTTTTATTGTTCAAGGAAGAAATTGAGAATATTGCTCATCCATACTTAAGGAAATAAGACAATTTAATACTTTTTAAGGTAGAAAGGTTTTACAGTTAGAAACATACATTTAGAATCCAGTGAAATCAGGCAAATACTCTTACCAGTAAAGAAAAGTACGTGGAAAAATGAAGGCAAGAATTGGAAAAAAATAAAGGATTTAAATTTTCATTATTGACAAATTTAGAGTTTCAGTATTTGATATCAAAACTATTAGTATATTAATGCACATTGATTCCAAATTACTATATTTTTAAAAAATTGTGTGTGCAATTGTGTGTGTGTATCTGTGTTAAGTCTGTGCTCTACCAGTGATTATGTATAGCTCCCAAATTCCCAAACATTTTTAGGATTTTTATAATGATGCAACATGTTTAGAAAGATCTCCTAAAGCAGTATAAGATTATATCAGAGCTACAATACAACAGTTAGGGCCTACTAATCCTGGTTTGAACCCCAGCACCCCATATGGTTCCCTGAACCTCCCAAGAGTGATTCCTGAGTTCAGAGCCTGAAATAAGTCTTAAGCAGCTGTGTGTGGTCCCAAAATAAACAACAACAACAAAAACAAAAAAAAACAAATTATCATCAGAGTCTCCATTATATTTGTAGTATAGTAGTCCTCATTGTATTTACAAGTGAATAATAACTGGAACAATGTTATCGACTTATGATAAAAAAGTTTCTTGATTATTACAAAATATTTTATTCTGAATGTTAATCTATCTCCCTACCTATTTTACTTTGGTGATTTTGGTGGTCCTTAGAGACTATAATCAGTGCTACTTATAGTCATTATGTGATCAGAACTCAAATTTAGAGCATGCTATATATAAGGCATATATATATATATATATATATATATATATGCTCCATTACATCAATTAAGCCACATACAAGATTCTCTAAATATTTAAATAAAACATTATTTTTATTTATGTTAATATTATTTTTAATGAAAATAATGATGCCCAAGTTTACTGAATACTTATTATCAATTATTACTGTGCTGATTTTTCTATTATCTTATTTAATCATCATGACAATTTAATGAGAAAAGCATTGATAAGGAAATTGAGGCACAGAGTGGTTAAGTCATATAGTCTGTGAGATTCCTTCCAAGCATGAACTCAAAGCCAAACTGTCTCCAGAGCCAGTGTTATTGGTCCTCTAAGATATCAAAGGGCTTAAAAGGCTCTAAAAATCATAAATGTAATCCCTGTTTAAATTGATCATTGGGCTGAGATGGGACATTGTGACTGAGCATATGGCAGTCTGACTCTTTTCTAAACTTTTAATTTTAATTTAATTTTAGTTTTATTTTATTACTATGAATGGTAGAGGAACCCCCAAGTGCATACACAATCTCTTAGAGTAGGTCTATAATACTCTTCCTATCCTCAAGGAGGGATGTTCTCTGTTGTAACATTAGGTTGGAAACCTAGAATACATCACAATTATTTTCCAAGCCTTAGATAAATTTTCCCATTCAAAGATTCTACTTTAAAGGATCCCTAGCCTCTGTCTGATGCCACACCCAAATGTACTATGTGCTTTTATCTGTTAGGAGTATCAGTCTTGGGAACCAGGTGCAAAGTCCCTAAAAGATCACAAGATGTACCTTCTATGCAGGCCACCCTTGGAGGATGTTTTCTTTCATTTCCATTTGTCCTTTCCAAATTGGCTTGTGATGGGAAGTTTGGGCTTGCTTCTGGTGCATCATCCTTTGTTTTTAAAAAGCTAATATTCATTTCCTCATTTTCCTTGGCAAAATTAAATAAAATAACAATAATAGTAATAACACTTGGCAGTAACACTGAGAACTCAGAAGAAGATTAAAAGTGGCAACCAACCCGCCCTCTCACTCCACACCAGATAACTGCATTCTAGGGACACTTGGAAATTCACTTTAAAACACTAATCTTTACAGGATATCACTCTGCCATTTTCCTATGAACTTCAGGATTTACCTTTAGGTAAAGATGGGCAAAAGATAATCTAACTTAATTTTTGCAATGTGCACTAAACATATATCAACTTCCTCTTGCTTCCTCCTTTACCTGTTAGATGCTAGAGTTTTTCTCCTACTTACATAGTCACGCAATGTCTTCTTTAAAAAGGAAAAATAAAGGGGCTTGAATAAAGCAAACAGTTGATATTGATCTAACTTTACTACAAAGGAAAGTAATTAAAGGATGGATCATTATTTCTCTGATGTAATTTTTAATCGCGCCCACAAGAAATTCTCTACCCTGATTATCTTGCTACATTCAAAGATTTAGACTATTGTGTTCCAGGTTTCATGCTGTATAGTTCAATTGAATTACCTCATGAATATGATCCAGGCAGGTTTATTTGTTTCTTGCTTTAGTAAGTATTGTTTTAGTCATGAGCTATTTTTTTAAAGACCAAATAATTTCAATAATGAGAAAGAGTATACAGAATTGTAGCTGTATCAACAACAAATAAGTTTCCATTAACTCTTAGTCTAATCATGTCTTGTATTTACAACATTGAATTCTAATGAGATGGAACAAAGTCTTCAAATTTAAACTGTATCTTTAGTAACTTTCCTATGTTCTGAATAGGATGAAATGGAATCATTTAAGTTTTTGTTTGAAAGGGAATTAATTTTGTTCCACTAATGCCAAATCTGCTACTATAATCCTCGTTTAAGATAAATAGAATAAAAGATGTTTAATTTGCTGTTTTCATTGGATTGGTTTTCTATTTATTGCCTTCACTAAATACTAAGTTACTTATAATTATGGAATAATAGCACTAGATATTATAGTTCAACATTTTGTATTTAGCATGGTTTCATCTCCTACTCCTTGAGAAACTCTTTTCTTCTGCCTAATTTTATTTCTGAATAATTTCTTTCCTCATCCATGCATGGTCATGTTCTGCCACTTACTGATTTTGTCTTCTCAATTAGATAACAATTCCCACATTGAAAAGGTGGGGGCATATATTTTAATCTTCACATATTTTTACCATCTTGCTCAGCCGCTGAAAGTATGAAATGTTTACTGATTATGATTTAGAATTTCACTCTCAGTATAGGGGGGCAGAAATCGAGGACGGGGCTGGAGAGATAGCATGAGGTAGTGTTTTTGCCTTGCATGCAGAAGGATGGTGGTTTGAATCCCAGCATCCCATATGTTCCCCCAAGCCTGCCAGGAGCGATTTCTGAGCATAGAGCCAGGAATAACCCCTGAGCGCTGCTGGGTGTGACCCAAAACCAACCAAACAAACAAACAAAAAAAAAAACCCGAAGAAAAGAAACAGCAGTTGAGGGACCAAATTTGGTGCCAGAGATTGTACTAGGGTTAGCTGTGTACAAGGCAAATGTCTTAACAACAATAAAATCTCTCTGCCCTTTTGGTTTTAAATTTCTTTAATAAAAATTATGAAATGATAAAAATATGAATTAAATACATTGGTTATAGCAAAATAAGGATACTAGAAACTAGCATGAAATACTAGATACTCTCTAAACATTATATAACTTAACCCTTGATATCATTGTTTACTAGTTTCATTTTTATATATGAAAATGGAGACTCTGGGAGGTATAGTTGCAACTCTCAAATAGGAGTAAACCATGGAAGAGTCATTAGATAAAGTTTTTGACTTTTTTGCTTCCTTAGGATAATTTATCTTCATTGTGCCATGAAGTCTTTTGGGAAAGCATTATTAAATCTCAACCTCTATTTAAACTAGAACTTAGAATTTTCAACATTAAAACTTGTAGGTAAAGATGTTTTTTTTCTTTTTATCTACTGTATAAAGAGGAGATATAATTTTTCACTATATTACGCAAAATCAGGTCTATGAATGATAGACTACTCCACAGAGTCAACAATATTGAAAACATTGAATACAACTATAAAAAACTATACTTTAAACTGTGCCTATCAAGGAGATAAGCTGTGGGGGTAGGAGGAAACTTGGGAATGCTGGTCGAGGGAAGCTGGTATTGTTAATGAGATTGGTGCGAGAATATTCTATATCTAAAACTCAACTATCAATAACTTTGTAATTCATAGTTCTTATATAAAATTTAGAAAAGTAAAATAGAAATGAAAATCTGATCACTAAATCATAACATTTAAATGAGAAGAGAAGAGAATTTTAAATATGATATATAATTTAACTAAAACTCCATATAAACCCCTTTATAGATGGACTATATTTTTAGGGAATGGTTTTCCAGTGGTACTTTGGAGATATATGGACCTGGTAGGTCTGTCTTCCACCATTTTGAGTTCTCTTCATAGTCAATACGATGGAATATTTTTTAGCTATGTCTTTACATGTCAAGCAAACAGCCTTATGCCACAAGCAACAAATGGCACATTATTGTTTTGATTCCATGATCAATGTCTTCATCATGAAAAAAGATAATGGTACAGATACTGCATAAACTTAGAGGAAATGCTTTCAACTTGTTAGAATAGGTGGAGTTAAACCTAGATTGAGATAAAACTAACATAAGCCACAACACTGCAAACCTAAACATTTTTAGAACAAGAATTTTATAAGGTCACTGCTTATGAAACACAACTGAAAGAAGATGGACTTGCCTATGTTTTAATTTGTTTTTATCATTTTTGTCAACATGATTGGCTGAAAAGAGGGAACACACTTGAGAGGAGGGAACTGAAGCTTGAGATTGGTTAAGGGATAAAAAGAGTATAATTACTCTAATGAGTTTGAATCTCATTACCCACACAGATTACATCAGGATATAAAAAGAGCTCATGTTAGTGATCTGTAGAGAACAAGGGAAGTGCTGAAAGGCTGCATAAGCCCAAACTGTAAAAGAGTGAAGAAAACAGATCTTTCTAACCACATACTATATATTCAGTTTACTGTTGATTCTAAACACAATTCTAGAGAGAATTACCAATTGAAGATGCTTTACAAACCTCTAAACAATGAATATTTCAAATGGACTATACAATTTTATTTTGCTAGTGCTTCCATAACCAATTACATAAACCAGATAATCCTACAAAAATTTTATTTTCTAATAATTCTGAAGAATAGAAAGATAAAGAGGTGTTAACAGGGTTGATTTCTTTCCGAGACCTCTCTCATGAGTTTATAGAGGGCCATTTTTTCTTAGGTCTTTCCTATGGTTTTCCTCTATGTTTACGTACGTTCAAATGTCCTTTTTTCCTTAAGGATGCGAGTCAAAGAATCTACCATAACGACATCATTTTAACTTAATTACCTACTTAAAAATCCTGTATCCCAAAATAGTCACATTCTGAGGCATTTATTTTAGGACATCAAGTGAGTTGAAAAAGAGACAGGCAATAAATTTTAGCCCAAAAGAAAAGTCAGATTTATTTTTAACTTTCATGACAAAAAAGAAGGTGAAAAATTGAAAACTAATAATCAAATTTGATTTTGCTTTTTAATCAAGATGGAGGAGTGGTGTACTAAAATCAACTGGAATCTTTTGCAAAATAAATTCTCGTTCCTCTCCCCACCTTGGAGTGTGTGTGTGTGTGTGTGTGTGTGTGTGTGTGTGTGTGTGTGTGTGTGTGTAACCTGGAATAAAATTCAAGACCTCACAACAGTAAAGTGTATTACCACTGAGCAACATGCCTGGCACAAAGTATAGTCTTTTCCTCATCGAACACATGGATAATTAAATTAGTCAGCGTTTTCCCCTTGACCCAGACTAGAACTACCATTATACAATTGAAAAAAACAAACATTTGTTGAATTTTCTATCAATCAGGTAATGTTAAGTGCTTTGTGTAAATTGTTTTATATAATCTTTATCAAAACATAAATTTTTGAAAATTCTAACAAATATCAATACTATACAAATTCTATAGATAAAAATCTGAGGTGAGGTCGGAGCGATAGTGCAGGGATAGTGCGTTTGCCTTGATGCAGCTGACCCAAGATGAACCTCGGTTTGATTCCTGCATCCCATATGGTCCCCGAGCCAAGAGCGATTTCTGAGTGCAGAGCCAGGAATAACCACTGAGGATCACTGGATGTGGCCCAAAAACCAAATAAATAAATAAATAAATAAATAAAACCACAAAACAAAAAAACTGAGGTAATCTAAACAGCTTGTATACATCCCCACAGCTAGTCCATTGAAGATCTGTGATCAAACATCACCATATAGACATAATGCACACCTATAATCACTGTATTATATCTTATGTTTGAGAAATTTGGCAAAGATATTATTTATATTTAATATTATTTATAGATATTATTTATTATTATTAAGATACTATTTATCAGTAATACCTCATAAACATAATGCCATAGTATAAACAGAATGATAAAATAATTCTGTGGCTCTATTACTTTAGAAAGACTCTCCCTGAAAAACCTATTAGATTGATTTTGACATGGAAAACTGGGCTTCACATGCCTTAAACAGGCTTCTTTTCTTGGTCCTGTTCTGGTCTATATTTAAATCAATGTTCTGCATTGAAAACATAAACAAGACTAACAAGTTAACAAGTGAGATAGAGCTTGGAAGTAGTTTTATTTTGAAATAAGTATTTCTCTATGTGAAAGAGCTGTCAGGTGATAGCATAGCTAGCATTCCATTTAGGGTGGAGGCCAATGAACTGGGATCACAGGGCCTCTGTGCTCTCAGAGGAATTACAAAGGGAGCCATTTTGGTCTTGATCTCACTGTCCAGTCTCATGTAAAACATGAGGATGTAGAATCAGAAGGAAGCATATGGAAAAAGTGACTTAGTTAAATGAGTATCATAGTGAAGGGAATTGGTCCATTTAATAAATCAAAATCTTAACTAAAATTAATTATGCAAAATGTCTTAGGTGTTTTAGAAACTTTGTTTAAATCTGGGTTATTTTTCTGCAATCATTAGCAGAAGTATTTCTAACATTTGAAATGTAATAAGCTTACATAATAACCTTAGAGAAGGAATAGTAAAAGAGAAACAATTGAGGATAGAGTTTCTTGCATCTGAAACTCTGAGGCAGGGGTAATGGGAAAATACCATACAGCAGAATGACTGATAATAAATACATGGAATCTACTTGCAGGAAAGATAGGATTACTCAGGATTGGGAAGCATCCTTAGTACAAAACCAAATCCCCTGACAAGGCCTTCCATAAGAAGAATTATTAAGTAGGGGAGCAGGAGTGTTCTAAGGCAATGAATTTCCTACAGAGGACAGATAGAATACCAGAAGCAATAAAGTTTAGGTGCTTTTATTAGATTTTATTATAAATGTATTCATTTTGTTACTATGACTTATTATCAACAAGACATGAAAATTATATATAGCTGGATTATTTTAAAAAATAATTTTAAGATTATTCATTATATATTATTATATATTATTATTTATTATTAGACTATGCCTAAATGTTTACTGTATATTTGCATAAGTATTTATGGAATACAAATGTTTCTGCTAACTTTATAACCAACATCTACTTTGTCTCCTATAGTTATCTATTGACAAATCACCCCAATCTAGCTTCTATTTCTATAATTCTTCTAAATTGTTTTCAATAATTGACATATTTTATATATAAAATGAGCATATTTTTATTTTTGCTTACTAACATTCTTTCTGCACCTGTTTTTCATAAATGCACACAGATTTGTTATAATACCAGCTCCTCTCAGAATTAAACCCACACATATTTGGACAGTTAATTTGTAACAAAGGATCCACAAGCATACAATGGAGAAAGGAAAGTCTATTAAACAAATGATACTTGAAAAACAGGGCAGACACATGAAAAGAATGAAACTAGACCAGTATCTAACATCACAAGCAAAGTCATTCAAAGTGGAATAAAGACTGAGTTGTAATACCTGAAACTATAACTATAATGGAAAAAGCATTGGCAATACTCTCTCCAACACTGACCTTAGTGATTTGGGGGAAGAAGACTCCAACAGCAAAGGAAACAAAAGCAGAAACAAACAGGACTACATCAAATTTAAGAAGGTTTTGCATATCAAAAGAAACTAATGATTAAGATTAAAAAGACACCCTACTAAATGGGAAAGTTATTTATATATCTAATCTGACAAAAGGTTAATAATCCAGATTATGTAACAAATTAATAATACTCAACTATAAAAAAAAGAATAAGAGAAGAATTGATTAAAGTAATTTTGCAAAACAGCATACAGATGGCCATAAGGCACATTAAAAGAATACCCACTATCAAAGTATTGCAAAGTTAAACACAAATAGCATTAATACACCTTTGTGGCCTATATCCAAAATGACCAACATCAAAAAGATCATAAATAAAACAATGGCTGAATGTGGAGCTAAAAAAGGGGAACACTTGAACTGTCTTTATGGGAATGTAAACTGATCTTGTTGTTTGTGACATATAGGAAAATAGAAGCGATGATGCTAAGTGGAATAAGGCAGAAGGAGAAAGACGATAAATACCAGAGGATGTCACACATATGTGGAATATAAAAACAAAGCAAAGGAACAGACAAAAATGAAACAAAGCCATGTATTCTCACCACTGACCTGAAGTTGCCAGAATGATGGGGACATGAAAACAAAGGGTTGAGAGGTTCTAATTATATTGTGTTAGCAGATCATGGGTGGTAGGGGAAGAAAAGTGTGGTGTAATAACAGACATCTGAAGAGGTGTGAACCTCTACTATAACATGTACAGAGGTATAAAACATTAACGTTACTTCGATTATGTCACATACTCATGTACAATCAGACCCTACCTCTCTGATGAATAGGGAATTGATTATTCTTGATGTCCTGTTACTATTGTAAGAACTTCTTGTATCTGAAAAAGTTGGGTCTCCTCAGAATTTTGTCCTCACTCCTATGACTTCTCAAATTCTCCTTGGACAATCGAACCTAAACCCATGACCTCAACCAACTAGTTGCCAAGGTTTCCTAAAATATCTCTAGTCAAGTCACTGTTTCTGAGCTTCAATCCAGTTTTTCATGATCCGGATTATACAATTCCACATTATTATCCCAGTGGATTTTCAAATCTGGCATGGCTGAAATGGAATGAATCATCTGGCCTTCTAATTTCCTCCTTGTTCCTCTCTTAGGAGTTTTCATTGTTATTGAGCTATAACTTCACTAGCCAATCTCTAAACCATTAGACAGGACTGTGATGGATCTTTCCCTACTTCACACTTAAAGTAATCACTTACCAATTGTTAGTTTCCTAATCATCTCATGTACTGTTCTTTTTTGTCACTCCTTTTTTATAGTCATACTTCAATATTTGTCATTTTGTTGAACACCTGTAATAACTTCCTGATGCAATCTTAGAATTCATTTTCATCTGAGTATGGTAGCCTAAGAGCTTTCAAAAGCAGAAGTATCAAAGTGATGCTTCTCTACAACACTTGCCTATACTTGTCTTCAGAATTATCAAACAAACATCACACAAACATATATGTATATATATGTGGATATGTATGGATACATTTATGGATATAGAAGGCCCCATATTTTATGCCTATACAACACTTGTTCAAGGTTCATTGTGCTATCAATAATCCCAATATTCCAACTCAATAATACCTCTGTGCTCTTGCTATCAGCTATCTTGGCAATTTCTCTTATTCTCTCCTCTAAGCTCAGATATCACTACTATTCCTTGCTGTCTCTCTCCAGTTAAGAATTAGGAATCTTTCCCGTGTTTCTTTAGCATGTCATAAAATATTTATATATATGTATTTTTATTTTATATTTTAACAGCCCACTCAGTTATTCAGATCCTTTGAGAAGGTAATAGTATACAATATACAATTCTCTTTATACTTCAGCACTAATACACGGTCTGATGTTTAGTGGATTTCAAGCATACGCAGAATGGAAAAAACCATTTTTCCATTTGACCTAGAATAAAATGAACCAAAATCAGTAGGTGAAAAAATTTTAAGTGGCCAATTGAAGAGAATTTCAGCATCAATGAAATTCCTGCATCTTTAACAGGCATGCCTCATTTGCCTGACATTAGTGAACTCCCAAAATTCTAGCATTGCTCTAACCCACTATTCCAGCCAGGATTCCAGGAGAAATCTGATTAATAAGATTTAGGAGACTTCCTGGCCTTTTTGTCTGCTGGCTGATATTCAGAGTCCCTAACTGACCTCTTGGATAACCCAACTTTTAGCTTTATGGTTTAAACAAGTGATAAAGGGAAGGATAAAAGAAGAGGAAATTACTTATAAAATGAGCTAGGATGAACATTTTAGAAAAACCCAACATGAGCAAATAGGTAGCAAAAGGAAATTCAGCTCTTTAGATATAAGAAAGTATCAAAAAATAGCTCACCAAACCAGCAAGGTACAGAAGGAAAATACTGCAAGTTAACTGACAGGAAATAAATTCCAAACAAAAAGTGGCATATATCACCGGAATATGGGTACCAATGCAAAGACCACAGCCCAGCAATTTACACCAGGCATGTCGAGTGTTTGCAGGAAGTAATAATTTCATCAAAAATAAATTTATAATGAAATGGTCAGTATATGGTCTCTGTGAACTAACCTTCTATGGACAAATGGTGTCATAAACCAGAGTCTTCACCCAGTGCCTATTTTGAACAATCTGTGAGATAAATCTATTTTTACATTTAAAACTTTGATGAAAAAAATAACAAAGAAGTGTATATGAAGCAGAGACCTTATGACCTCAAAGCCTTCTCTAGCTCTTCACAGAAAACTTTCCTGAACTCTGTGTAGAGCTTTCTATGAAGCTGAGTCTTATGTTCCACTTATTTCCAGAAGTGTTTATAGAATAGCACACATGGGGTGTGTCTTTTGAAAATTATGCTCTTATTCTGTAATTATGACCAATAGGATTTCTCTTCTGTTAAGGGCTAATAATAGATTTACGCCGAGGAAGTTCTCTATGTGTAAAAAGTTCCAATGCTCTATCTAGTGAGGAAAAAATATAAAACAGGAAGCTACGAGATGTGGTTTTCAGTGACAAAAATCAGGTCTGACTGCAGATTTCAGTGGCTTAGTCAACACAGTGTGGTCTCATTTCCTAATCTGCAAAATGGGGATAATGCCTGCCTTGATATCTTCACATGGTAATGCAGGATATGGGGAGCCAGTGAGATAATACATGTAACACATTTTGCAAAGTTGAAAGGGAGATTCAAATAGAGGTATTATTATAGAGAATGACATCATCAACTTTTAATGAAGGATAAATTAAGGGAAGATGAAAGATGAAAAATTAAGCCAGTTATTAGTGGAACTTTCTACTCATTTATTTTTTTAAATTTCTTTCCTCATTAAATCTTAAAAAAAACAACTAACAAGTGTCAGAGCTGATAGAGTCTAAAGTTCTTTTTCTTAACTCTAAAGCTTATCTATTTGTTAATTGTTTGTGCTCAGGGAAGAGATAAAATGAACCATGAATACCAAAAGACATCATTAAAATTGAAGAAAGGAGCAAGATATATAGAAGGTGTTGGGAGAATTTAGGTCCTCTTAACTATCAAAGCTATCTTAAGCTGTTTAAATTGTTTTCATTCAAGATCTCATTTAAGACTGCTTTCCAGGCTATGCTTTCAATTCAAATATAGTCTGACTTTTACTCTTGCATTCAAACAATGCTATTTTTGAGAGGTCTCTTTCCTATTTTTTCCCGAGTGCACAGAAAGAATGCATTTCTCAGAACTCCTTGAAATTATGTTAAAGCACGTGATCCACAGTTCTGGCCAATGAACATTAGTATAAGTAACATGAGCTACTTCAGGGCCAAAGGATAAAATAACAATGGATTTTCCAAGTACTCTCTTGGCCTCTCTTCTGGAAAGCTCAATGCAAATCTGTACTAAGATGGCAGAGTTCTGAGAGCCTCAGTCCCTGAACTTCTTTCTATAGTGAAGGGAGCTGTCTTGAGAGATGGAAGCATCTTTATTTATATGTAGAAGAAAATAAAATAGCATTTTTTACAGTAAGTCAAGGATATTTCAAGACTGGTTGGAACAGGCGTATGTAATTTATTCTTTGACATTTTCCTCTCTTAAGCTAGGTATCAGAATTAGTATTACCTTCATTGAAATGCATAATTTTATTCAAATAACTTTTAAAAATCCTATTGTTATTACTGAGTCTGTAAAAAAGTTTTCTTTTTCTACATTTGGTTTTTATGTACCTTGTATACACTATGACTCCTAGCACTAGACCCAATAAATTACAATTTATGGGCTAACATTATGTTCATTATGTGTCTATATACATATATACAAATATATAGTCATTGACCCTAACTTATATAATTATATTTATTTCTCTGTATATACTCCAATCTTAGGCAATAACCTATTTTCTCTATGTAAAATATTCTTTCTTCAGATAGTTTACTGCAACTTCCTTTATAATCTTTAACTCTTTTTATTTAATTTGTGTTTATCTATTTGCCACTAAGAATTAGATGTCTTGTTTTTCTTTTTAATAATAATTTCTTTAAGCATCCTGATTACAGAAATGCTTATAGCTGGGTTCATTCATAGAATGTACACTGCCATTCACCAGTGCAACTTTCTCGCCACCAGTGCCTTCTTATTTTCCTCCCATTTCCACTCTCTGCCTGTCTCTGGGACAGGCATTCTGCTTCTCTCTCTCTCACTCCTTTTCTCTTTCCTTTCTAACATTGTGGCTTTCACTATTGTCAATGAGGTGATGCCACGAATATCACTTCATCCCTTTCAGCATCCAGGTTTTGTCCATAGTAATCAGTTCCAACTAATATCGTCACGGTAGTTGCCAGTACAGTTAGTACTCTAATTGCATTCACTGTTCTTTTTGGTAAGCTTCATATTATGGGCTGGTTCTCCTGAAACTCATCTCCATTGTCTCTGGATATTATTACCATACTGTCTTTTATTTTCTTATATGCCACAGATGCGTGAGACTATTCTATGTCTATCCCTCTCCCTCTGACTCATTTCACTCAGCATGATAATCTCCTATTGTCTTTAACTCTTAAATTTCACTTCTCAATAAGATTTATTATATACCAGTCAAAACTACAGTCTGAATCTCTACCCTCACACATGGATATACTAAAAATCCTACTTTATTTTAACCTTTTTTTCATCATACATTACAACTTCTAACATACTATACAACCCTTTTAAAATCGTTTCTTTTCAATGTGCTACACAGATGGCACCCAGTGATCCCTATAGTCTACTGATTTTATTCCCATGTAGTTCTCTCCCTTTGAGCATGGACCAGATCTAGTGATTTGTTTCTAAGGAATAAAATATGCCAAAAGAGATTCAAAAGGTCACTTCTGAGACCAGGCTTCAAAATGATTGTGGCTTTTACATTGCTTGTGTTCTCTTGCTCTCCAATAGCTCCTGCAAATGTAAGCCAGTTGTTGTGTTGTCAACTGCTACATAGAAAGTCCAGTGTTGCAAATGTTGAAGAATGCCTCTGATCACCACTCAACAAGGAATAGAGAACTTTAGTTTATCTGTGGGGAATAAAACCCTGTCAACAATTGTTTTAGAGACTCAGGAAATGGATTCTCTCTCAATTGAACCTTCAGAAGAAACTGATACCTTGGCCAATATCTCAATGGAAGATTCATGAGAGACCTTATGTCAGAGGGTCAGAGGAACCATCTAGTCTATGATCATATTCCTTACTCAAAGAAATACAAATTTGTGATGGTAAATTACTAGGTTGGGGGAAAATGTTTTCTACCTATAGATAAATACATCCTGATTCAGGGAAAAGTCATATTCTCTTTGTAGCTCTCTTCCTTTCTCTTCCTCCCTTTATTTTTTTCTCTTGCCCACTCTTGGGGGTGAAGATGACAGATATACCTGCTTTCTTTCTGAGTACACAGACCTTCATTCATGACTACCTTTATTTATTCCTAGGGCAGTAAAATTCATTGTCAAGCAAAAAAAGGTTGGAAGAAAGACTTCCCCACACTATGGCAGAAGTTACATGGTTCTTGTGTTTTCTTTTATTGAAAGATAACCAATATATAACATTATATTAAATTTAGGTCTACAATATAATGATTTTAGGTTTTTATATGCTGTAAAACCTTGAAAACAGCAATTCTAGTAATAAACTGCATTTTTCTCTTAGGTGAGAACTTTTCACATACATTTCCTTTGCAAGTTTAAATATACAACTATAGTCACTATGCTGTCAACATTACATCTCTCTGACATTTATTCAATAACTAAAAGTTTGAACCTTTTGTATGTCTCTTGACACCTGGTGGCACCTGGAAAGAAGAAAAATCAAGGAGCTGGGAGGAAAATAAAAAATAAAAGGTTTAAGAGGCTTAAGATATCATCTTTATTATACCAGGAAAGATGACTTAGAATAAATGTTAATCTGCCCCTGAACATACTCTAAAATGGTAATGTACTTCTGTCCATAGAAGAAAGATCAGCCAAATTTTCTGTCTCAGATATTTTTAAACTCATTCTGTTTAAAATTATTCCTTAATTCTTCTCAATGTATGGCAGTAAGTTCTGGTGATCAAATGATGAGTAAGAAGTCGTTAGGTCTTCCAAATTTCTTATGATCTAGTTCTAAAAAAACAGACAGGCAGCCCAGCAGCTACATTTTAATATGATTTATTTGGAATAAAAAGTGACAAGGAAGGCTTCCTGGATGAGGTCATATGGGAACCATATCCTGAAGAACTAGTGAGAATCAGTTCAGGAAAGCTGTGAGAGCATTTCAATCTAAGGGGAAAATATAAATTAAGAGTTTAAAAGACAGAAAATATTAAAGGTGAGCTTGAAGTTGTGTGTATTTGTGTGTGTGCATGCATTTGTGGTGAAGAGTTGGTGTTTTGTACCATATTTGGGATGGTGCCTGGACTTATACTTAACTACTCAGGTATCGTTCATGGTAATATTCATGGTCATATGAGATGCCAAGGATCAAATTTAGTGAAAAGCAAGTGCCTTACATACTATACTATCTCTCCATGTAAATAATTTAAAACACTTTCTATGATTTTGAGGGGCATACCCAGTGGTTACTGGGCTTAAGGTAGGTCATTACTTCAAGAATCAGTTCTGGTAGTGCTGGGGTGCCAGGATTGAATCAAGGCGGGCTACATGAAAGACAAGTTCTCTATCCACTATATTATCTCTCCAGCTCTCAAAACACTATTTTCAATGTTATGTATTTAGATAAAAATGGGCCAGAATGGTATATATTAAATATGACTAAGATAATGGGAGAGTGAATAAAGAGGAAAATAATCATGAAAGGGGAAAAACACATAAAAACTGACCTGCTTTGTGACCTCCAAATTAATGTGCTTCCTGAAAGTTCAGTGTATAACATGATTTGGAAATATTTGCTAGTCATACTAAAGTGTGAGGGGCTCTTCATCCAAGATGACAGATAATAGAACTAAAGTGAGATTACAGAGAGAATCAGAGGAAAGATAACAGGAGAATACTTAGAGAAGATGTCACCAAAATAGTAGATTGTAGATATGTATTTCCAAGTGGTGAAATGCCAAGGTTTGCTAAACTTCTAGAAAACAGGAATACAGAAATTATCTTCAAGAATCTTTAGAAAACCCTTCTGACACTGAAAACTGAGTGGAATGAACCAGGTTACCAGCTCACCAGTACACATTTTTGTTTAGCCTGGTCCCCATGGTCTGAAACTCACTCTTTCTTAAAACATGCTTCCTGGTTGTTTTTCAGTAATACCTCCTTCTTGTGACCTTTGAGACAAGGTGGTTGCTTTGAAGAAGCATGCATATCTGCCATCTTCTAACTTGATGACTTGTTGCCAATAAAGCTTTTTCTCAATGCATCACTGTGCTTGATGGGCCCTTGGGCAGTAGTAGAACTGAACTTTTCTCAGCTATAACTTGATTTCAGATTTCAACTCTCCAGAATCATGAGGTAATCTATTTCTAATGTTTACAAGCTACCATATTTTTAATGCTCTGTTACAGTAGCACTAAGGAAAATAATACATCAGTAATGATCATAATCTGATGTACATGTATCTGAACTACTAGAATAAATAAATGCTATGGTTGAATTATTTTTGTAATTTTTCTTGGAATAAAGGCTTTCCCAAGTGGTGCTGAGAAGTGGGATTGGCGGGGTCACCCAACACTCCCATGCCCTAGGGATCCCTATGATGCCAGGAATCTTATCTGGATTAGACATATGCGAGGCATGTGACTTAACCTCTGTTCTATCAATTCAGCCCTTCTTTATTAATCTGGATTATGAACAAATAAGATGCCAACATCATGCTCTGACTTGTATAATTTCTATCTCTGCCAGGGTTGTAGTTTATTGTATGTGACCTCCATGGTGTGTCAGAATAGTTATAATAGAAGGATAATCCTTCTGCATGTAACAACACGGCCTGAATTCTCATTATTGGCGTCTAATAGTAAATGAATGTTCAAACAGGTTTTAATCAATCATTTCTCCAAGAGGTTCTTAAGTCCCTATCAATTGATTTCTAAGGACTCTCGGTTTTTGTTCTGATGAAGAGCAAAAACGAGTTCTTGGGATCATTTCTCTCAGTTATCTGCTGGTAGTTGAGAAACACCTCAAATTATACACTGAAATCTGACTTGTTTCTAAAGAGTGGACACAATTTGCCTCTATCTTGAATATGTTTAGATTGAAGATACAGTGGATGTTGTGGCTTCCTGATTATTTAGTGAACCTGTTAATATTAAAAACCCACTCATGGGGCTGGAGAGAGCACAGCGGTAAGGCATTTGCCTTGCATGCAGAAGGACCGTGCTTCGGATCCTGGCATCCCATATGGTCCCCCAAGAGTGCCAAGAGCGATTTCTGAGTGTAGAGCCAGGAGTAACCCCTGAGAGCTGCCAGGTGTGACTCAAAAACCAAAAAATAAAACAAAAAAACCCACCCATTTCTTCTTTACTTCCTAACTATTCCTTTCAGATACAGGGTTGTTTCGTCTCTGAAGTTATTGAAGACATGAGCTCTAAAGTAATGGTTCTCACTTCATTTTTTTCACCTTTCCAGAGGTATAATTAACAAATAAAATTACAAAATACATGAATTATTCAAAGTGATGATTAGAGACATATGTACATGATAAAGGGTTCTTCCATTGAGTTAACATCATTCTACTTTCTTGGCAAATTTCAGTTGTACAGCACAATATTTTCAATTATCACTGTTATTTATGAGGTCATAGAATCATATTCATATTATAGCTGAGAGTTCATACTGTGCGGGTAAAACTGGGGCTTGCTGGCTGGGTCATTTCCCAGAGATTGACAGCTGCCACCTGCAGTATTTTTTTAAGTCATCTGCAGTTCATGGTTTTCTCTGTGTTCGAGTTTGAGCTGACCCTGAAATGAATGGGTTGGTAGCAAAGAGAGGTACACAAGGAATCAGACAGTGTCACAGGAGTAAATGACAGGGGAGTTGAGCAGCCTCTTGGGTCTTACCAAACCAGCCAAGCTTCCAGCTTTCTGCTGCTTTCCCTGCCATATTTTTTAAATTAAATTTAATTTTATTGAAAACATTGTGATTTACAAAGTCCTTCGTAGTAGTTGGGTTTCAGTCATACAATGAATCAGGGCCAATCCAACTACCAGTGCTGACCATTATTTCTAGAGTGCTTCTTATACCATTACCATTTGTTTTCCAGGCTCATTTAAAGATTAGATTGATAGAGTTTGGACCTCTTGATTCCATTGTTTTTGACTTTGTCTTGAATATTTAGTTCTGTCCTTTTTTTAACACCATCAGTTCACATCAGACATCCTGGTCCTTGTCCTCCATTCTTATTTGTGTTTATCTTCTTCTACTCACTTTCCTTCTCCTCACTATCCTCTGGGGTCAAGAATGTTTGCGACAACTCCCATTTATATCATTACATTTCTTCATGGAGTTATTCTAAATAACACTGGTCAGTTATATCATTCTGTATTTATCCTTTTTCTGGCTTACTTCACTTAACATACCTTCCAGTTTCACATATGTTGCAGCAAATTACTTGATTTCTCATTACTTAGAGCTATGTAGTATTTCATTGTATATATTTACCACATCTTCATGATCCACTCATTTGCTATTGGAAATCTAGGCAGATTCCAAGTGTTAGAGTTCTGCAATAAATAGCAGTATGCATACATCCTTTTGGATCAATGTTTTTCTGTCTTGGATGTACCCAAAAGATGGATTGTTGAATCATATGGAAGTTCAATTTTCACTTTACCGAGAATCCTTCAAACCATTATCCATAGGGGTTGGACCAGGCAGCATTCCCACCAGCAGTAGATGAAAGTTTCTTTCTCACCACATCCCCATCCACAGAGATATTCCCATTAATTTTGATATATGGCATCCTCACTAGTATAAGATTTTGTCTCATTACTGTCTTAATTTGGTTTTCCCTATTGATAGGTGATGATGAGCATTTTTTCAAGTATTGAATTGACTTTTGTGTAAGGTGTGAGGTATGAATTGAATTTTAATTTCTTATACGTGAATACCCAATTATTCCAACACCATTTGTTGAAGAGACTGTCTTTAATCTGTTTTAAGTTCTTGGCTCCTTTGTCAAAGATTACTTGACCATATATATCAGGACTTGTCACTGAATATTCTATTCTGACCCATTAGTCTGAAAATCTGTCTTTGTTCCAGTACCGTGCTGTTTTGATCACTATGACTTTATAGTAGAGCTTCAATTTAGGCAATGCGATATCTCCCAGTTTCTTGTTTTTCAATATTTGGTTTGACTATCCTCGGTCTTTTATGGCTCCACACAAACTTTATAATTGACTGTTTTAAGCCCATGAAGAATGTTGTCTAAATTTGGATAGAGACTGTATTGAATCAATATAGTAGTTTAGTAATATAGTTATTTTGATAATATTGATTATTCTAATCCATGAGCATGGAATATTTCTCCATTTTTTAGGGTCTTCTTCAATTTCTTTCTTGAGTGTTTTGAAGTTCTCATGGCATAGTTCTCTCACCTCTTTTGTTAGGTTGATTTTTTAGGTACTTGATAATTTTGGACAATTTTTAAATGGAATAGACTCTTTGCTTACTATTTCCTCTGAGTCATTATTTTATAAAGGAATTCAACTATATTTTTGTGCATTGACTTTGTACCTGGCCACTTTGCTGTATCAGTTTTTAGCTTTTGGGAGCTATTTTTGGTGTATTCTTTAGGGTCTTCAATGTATATAATTATGCCTTCTGCAAATTTAGTTTGACTTTCTCTTTTTCAATTTGTATTTCTTTGATTATCTTCTCTTGCCTGATTACTATTGATAGGACTTCTAATACTATGTTGAATAGAGTGGAGACAGTTGACATCCTTTCCTAGTTCTGACCATAGTGAAAATGCTTTCAGTTTTCACCTCTAAGAATAATGTTGGTTGTAGGTTTTGTATATATGACTGTTATAATCTTAAGGAAGGTTCCTTCCACACCTATTTTTCTGCCGGTTTTAATTATGAATGGGTATTGGATTTTGTCAAATAATTTCTCTGAATCAATTGATATTATCATGTGGTTTTTATCCTTCCTTTTACTGTTGGGCTGTCTGATATTAATTGGTTTGTGTATATTGAACCATCCTTGCATTCCAGGGATGAAACCCACAAGGTCATGATATATCATATTTTTGATGTGTTGTTGGATTCAATCTGCTAAGTTTTTTTTAAGGATTTTTGCGTCAATATTCATCAGTGATATTGGTCTATAATTTTGGGGGGGTGTAGTATTTCTGTCACCTTTAGGAATGAGAGTAATGTTACCTTCATTAAAAGTGTTAGGAAGGATTGTCATCTCTTTGATATTTTGGAAGAGTCTAAGGATCAACAGCAATAACTTTTGCCTGAAAGTCTGATAAAATTCACTGTTACCCCATTTGTTGGGTCCCGTTTTCACCTTTGTTGGTTGTTTGAGTATCCGCAAGAGCTCCCAGAATGAGAAATTGATTCCCATCCCTTTGTCCCCTCTTGGGGGGAGATCTTGGTAATATGTATCTGCAACAAATAATCCACACAGGCAAGAGAGTTAAGGGGTAAAAGGTTGGGCAAAGAGAGTCCTTTGTCAGACTGCTGCTAGCTCCAAAACACCTAGAACCAGCCAGCCAACTCTGGCTACCGACCCTGAACAACTGGCACTCAAGCTATTTATTTGGCTCTCAACAGCGCCCCCACATGGAAGGTCAAGGTGCGAAAACAAGCAAAGAATAATCTTACAGAAATATTTTCATATACAACAATTCCCCCCTTTTAGTAAAGAAACAATAATAATGTACAGAAGTAAATAATATTTTGTATATTTTTAAAAAGGAACAACTAAGCAATAAAAAGAGTGGCTGTTTGCATAAGCACAAAATAGAGAAAAACTTCTAACCTAAACACAGGGTGTCTGAAACCAGAAATGTGTAAAGGAATCAACACAAGCTCCAGAGATGATAGATCTGTGACACAGAAGATGAGAAATTCCGAGTAAGTTCTTCCTAGGAAAAGCAGATGTAGAATTTGAAATTCAATGATCAAGGATCTAGTAGGTGATGTAAACCTGACTGGTCCTGAACTTTTTTCCCTAATAGCTGCTTTTGCTGTTTCCCATAGATTTTTTTGGTAATTTGTTTCTTCATTATCATTAGGAATCTATGAATCTCTTTATTTCCGCTTTGGGTTCCTTTTTGATCCAGCTGTTGTTGACCAGCATGATGTTCAGTCTCCGGGTGTTAGATTTTCTCCATATCTTCTTTTTACAATCAATTTTGATCTCTGTTCCCTGACACTTTTAATAGCTATAGTTTAACATAAATTATGAGGGTCAGGGTTGATATAATTAAAGTAATTGTGCCAATCAACTTAGTAATGGTGAAAGATAAAAGTAAAAAGTGATTTTACGGGTGTGTGACGACAGTTTACCTTTTCCATACCAGATGATTCTCAAGATATATGATCATAACAAGGTGATATTTTGCTGATAAATACTTTGATATAGAATTTTGTATGGGGCCAGAGCAGTGGCACAAGTGGTAAGTGTCTGCCTTGCCCGAGCAATGTGGTTCGCCAAGTCAGAAGCAATTTCTGAGAGTGTAGCCAAGAATAACCCCTGAGTGTCACTGGGTGTGTCACCCCCCAAAGAGTTTTGTAGATTCTCATCTTCAGTGAACCAGTGACTTGCAAAGGTTCCTGTTAAAGCTGCTCTTCCAATCCTCCGTAGGCCTAAAGCAAGCATAGATTTCCAGTATATTTAAGAGGTCCACAGGCGATATTGACACAGTACTTGAGATGACAATACTTGAGGTGAAAAGCATTTAAAAGCCTTTAGCAGCATTTCAGAACACTCAGCCTACTCTCAGTCAGAAACTCTGAAAGTGTTGAACCACCAACAGAATTTAGTGAATACTCATGATGAATCCTATATAGATTCAAATTCAAGCAAGAGTTCACAGTATCATAACCATTACCAAGTGGGAAGAATAGCTTTTTTTTTTTTGGTAGTGGTGGTGGTGATGGTGGTGAAAGAGCTGGGCCACATTTAGTGTTACTTTGGGCTTACTTTTGGCAGTACTCTTGGGGTCTTGTATTACTGAGGACCAAATTCAGGTGGAATAGATACACGAAATGCACCATAAACTCTGTATTCTTTCAAGCCTGTAAAAAGTAGCTTCTAACTCACACTTTCTGCAGACTAATTTACATGGGATGAATGCATTCTAAAGAGTGGAAGCTAGGAAAAAATTTTTTGAATATGAATACACATTCTATTTAAAAAATAATTTATTTTATAATTATGCTCTTCAAAAAGGAACATTTATTCAAAATGAGCAATTACTCATTTATATGTTCCACCTAATTAAAACACCTATCAGTTTTAGCCAGAACTTCCCATATTTTGTTTAACGGATGAGTTAGCATTTATTGGGATTTTTTTTTCTAGCTTTTCTGCATTGACACCTGATTTAGTAGTCTTCTATAGGTCACACTAGGGGTTAGTGTTTCTGAGACAGGGGCAGACAAATCTCTCCATGTGGTTCTCCATAGATCTCTGTGATTTAACATGAGTCAAATATAAAATTTTCTGGGCAGTTATGTGCTCTATATATTTATTATTCAACCTTCTTCAATTTCTACTAAATACTCATCTTTGGGCAAGAACCAGCTTTAGGCACAGATTACAACTGTTTTGCAGGAACCTGGAATCTTTAATCTAAATGTTCTTTTTCTTCATGATCTTTTCCTAGTCATGAGCTTTGGCTGACTGGTCAAATAACTGATTGACGTAGCAACTATTTATGTACTTTGTTTCTTCTGAAGTCTTGAAAAAGTCCACCCTGGACATCACCAATGCAAAGCAAGGACTTTTCCTCTGAGCTATATCCTTAGCCCTTAAAGGCCTAATTAAATCCTGATTTTAATAATCACACCTGCTTCTAGCTTCAATGGTATTTCTTCCAGGAGGATGTTGGCATCCAGGGCCATACTTCATTTTCTTCAGCGACTATGTAATGCTGAATTTAACCAGATTAACCATATATGAGACATTATTCCTTTTATTCTCTTTCCAGCTCTTGACTCTGGTGTTTAGTCCTGCTGTGATGGGCTGCTTCAGTCTATGGAAGAAAGAAGCAAGAATGAAGATTGGGGGCCGGGCGGTGGCACTGGAGGTAAGGTGCCTGCCTTGCCTGCGCTAGTCTAGGACGGACCACTGTTTGATCTCCCGGTTTCCCATATGGTCCCCCAAGCCAGGAGTGACTTCTGAGCGCATAGCCAGGAGTAACCCCTGAGCGTCACCAGGTGTTCCCCCCCCCCAAAAAAAAGAATGAAGATTGGCGGGAGATCCTGAATTCTTCTGAGCCCCAAAGAAAAGGATTTGTTTACTTTCCTATAGGTAACTCAAAGCATTTTTAAACCCATTATCTTGGGGACCCAACTGATACTTATTTCCACAAATTGCTTTAAGTATCATTACATTTTATTACTTCAAATGGATAGGCATTTGTTCTTATTGGTCAATGCCAGAACCATCCATCCTAGTTATTTCCTGTGGAAATAATTCTTCTATATTCATCCATCTTTTGAAAGTAAAATCAAAATAATATATTTGATCATAGACTTTTGATCAGAATTCTGATTATTTTTTATTCTTTCCCATAATCCAGAGTCATACTACATTATCTTGAATTTCTACTGGCAGTTTCTTAGGTGTACAGTGAAAATTAAAAGACACTTAAGATGTGGAGTGCAGACCATTATAATTTTCAGATCCTCACCTTTATTGTTATATACTCCTCTGCCCTCATTTAGTAATTTTTAAATCTCACCATAACAAGCTCTGACAAAGGAACTCAAATTTACTTGTCACAGTATCAATGACTATCTCTTCATAGCCACATTGATATTTTGTGGGTTGACATAATACCGAATTAAAATTTATCATTACAAGATTAAGCACAACTGTTATAAAATGTTGGGGAACAGCATCCTACACAACATGAAATTAATGGTAGTAGTGCATGTCTGTAAGCAAATGAGTTTAGTCCAGTTTCCCAGACATAATCTACCTGAACTTTGACTTCAGGTAGAAATACATGAAATTGATGACATTCCACCCTTAGTTCTCTTAAACCTACAAAACAAGCAATTCAATGTGATTCAACAACTATATTTCACAGAGTGATGAAAAGTCAGTCTGAGAGTTGAGTGTAGGTCAACTAAGGCAACTTCTATTATGTCATGAAAAGAGCTGAGGTGTCTTTTAACACGGTGCTTCCCCTTTAAGAATTTTGAACTGCTCTTGTTTATTCTGTTGCCAAGCCTTTCACAAAAGCTTTCCTCTGACCCCAAAGAGTGCTTGTGCTTTAAATGTTACTGGTAAATAAGTGTAGGAAGCACCACCAGAGCTTCATAAAGCTTATTAGCATATAATAATTACTGAGTTCTATAGCAAGACCTTTGTTTAACTTTGTTTACTTCAAAATTTCATAAATTTATCGGTCAAAAAAATAAGCCATTTCCCGTGACATCTAATACAGCTAATGTTTAATGAAACAAACATACTTTAGTAAACATTACCAACCAATACTAAGAAAAGCATTATTCTGATTTTGCAGTAGATTAAACAAATACTGTCTTAATGTCTGTTTGAAACAGCACAATGTGTGCAGGTGTCCTAAAAGCACTATACACATTTCATTTAGCAGTAATGTTCTACCCTGTACAAACAGAGAAACAAAGGTATAAAAAGGCATTAGGGTTGCCTGCCAGAATACACACAAGACTGAGACAAACTGGAACCAAAGCCCACATGTTCGAACAATGATTTCTAAGCTGTGTGTTTACAAACAGAGCCAAAGAGAAATTTGTAACCACTTACCTGCTTCTAACTGGAGTGTATATTTCAGTAAAGTTCTATGTTGGTAATTTATTTTTACTTAATGAATTTTAGTTGAACCATACATGCAAAACTCACGTTCATTTGGGATATATTTTTAGTAATTTTTTTCTGGGAGTTGTCAAATATTATCGATGAATACACAATCATGTTTATGTTCTTTTAAAACATAACCAATGAAAAAAACTCAGGTGAAAAAGCATACTCTTGGGACCCAGAGATAGAAGAAAAATTTTATACTCAAGAAAAAAAAGTAGTATAGACCTATCATCTTAGATTGTTCCTGCCTTTGATCAACAATTGAGATCAGAGACTAAAATCCCTAGATTCAAGGATTCACTTAGGTCACCAACTCATTGTAAAATCATGTCATGACAACATGGCTCTCCGTTGGCATGATCTGACCTTGAGAAAATGAGTCTCAGTCATTTATAGGGCTGAATAGATTTATGAGTTCTGAAGCTTGTCAGAATGAAGGGTGTTTCCCAGCATTTTGGAACGGTGTGCTACGTGACAAGGGAATAACTCTAAGAGCATACCTGCCCACTCCGTCAGCCAGGGTGAGAGGCGGGGAAGGATGATGTGTGACTTAAGAATCAGATTTATAGACATCCTTGCTCCGTAGACGTTATCTAGAAATACCCTCCCTCACACAGAGCTTCAGTGCTTCTGTCACAAACAATATCTGTTATTTCAGAACACTGCAATGCTTTACCTCAAGGCTCTGAGAGAGTTGTCAAAAAGAGATGAAGGGCTTTTGGCATTAAAAAAAAGTGCTCTTAAAATGTTTACCTTCTCATACCTAATGGTTTTAGATCATATCTTATTAGTCTAGGAGACCATTATATAAAGTACAATTAAGATCTCCTTGACATTTTCTATGAGTTCCAATTCAGCTTTGCTAATGGCTATAACTTCACTGCTTTTTTTTTTAATCTTTAATATCATACCGTGTTGGAAATGCAGTTTACAATAATGTCGACTACCCAGGGTGCACTTGCAGTAATTACACAGAATGTCAACAGCCTCTCAAGCTGGGTCCTGGGTTGATTGCTTTTTGTGACATTCACATTTGGTCAACTTGTTGGAATTATACCTCTACCTGCAGGCTCTTGCCTCTCTAAGACTGATCAACAATTTTTTCTCCATTTTTGTTTAAGCTCATCTATTAAATCTAATATTCTCCAGACCATTGGAAGAAGTCAGAACATGGGCAAAGAAAAATATAACATAGTTCCATGGCCAGTACCACCTTCATTATCAACAAGTTCTATCCAGGAAACACCTACTAAGAATTTATTCTGTATTTAGTCCTATTTTAGGTTGAGAAAAAAAGGACACAAGGCTAAATAAGACATTCTCCAGCTGCCACTCTGTATTATTAGTATTTATGCATTTATTTTAATTTTGGGGCAGTACCAGGAATCAAATCCTGGGCCTCACACATGCAAGGCATGTGCTCTATTGCCGAACCACATCCTTTGTCCCTTCTGCTGTCACTATTATAAATTAAATGAAAACATTCAGAACATATTTTCACCTATAGAATTTCTAAATTTTTGTGTTACTCAGTATTCCATTTTGTCCCTAGGTCAAGGTTCCCCCCACGCCCCCACCAAGAAGGGAAAAGAAAAGGCTGCTAGATACCCTAGCTGGCTCTGTTCAGTCCCAGTCCAAAAAAATTGAGGCATCACAAAATTGAGACCATTAGTATTCTGAATTACCACCAGATCTGGAGCCCCTGTGAAGTATGTGACTGTGATAGCAGCCACATATTTTTTCATTTCCTTATGTCTCACAATAAGCATAAAAAGATATCCTAACTCTAGAGACCCAAAAACACAACAGTATACAAGAAACACTTCCAGACTACAAAAGTCAACATAGAAAGGCTTTCCAGAGCACCACCATAGTTAGTGTAAAAAGATGGTAGACCTGAAGACTCAACCAATAATAACCAATTGTGTAGACTCTGATAAGGATTTTAGAAAGGAAATGTTAAGGATGTTTAAACAGCTCAAAGAAACCATAGGATGGACAGTCTATAAAACACAAGAGAATATGGTTGCAAAAATAGAAAAACTACAAACAGAAATGACAGAACTGAAAAACCTCACAGGTAAAAATGAAAAACTCACTGGAATATCTCCCCAGCAAGTAAGATCTGCTGATAACAGAATCAGTGAGCTTCAATAAAAAGTGTCATAAATCTCCAGACCACATAATTTATTTGTATAAATAAAGTCCTAGAAAGTTAAGACTTCCAAAAAGGTTCTACTTTGTCCCTTTCTTTTTACATATTTCTCTCTATGGCCTTATACTATTCAGTTTAGTTTTTTATCATGCTTTAGGCTTTGGGCTATTTGTTTTTAAAAAGTGACTAAATATTTGTAGTTTAAACTAAACACAAAATGGACATGTTACGCTGGTAGTTCTGGGAGCTAGGGGTGAAAGTATGGGATGCATGTAAAGGAAGGTCAACACGTTTGGTGGGAATGTCCCTAATTAATTGTCACTAAATGTCTGAAATACAAATGTGAAAGACTTGTAATTCACAATAGTCTCAATAAAAATATTTAAAAACTATCTGTATTTTTTCCACATTGGGATCTGTTAAAACTTCTTGGGCATATCATCTCCTTTCATTGCCTCAATAAATCTATGCAGCAGATATTACTATCTCCATTTCATGTGAGGAAATATTTTTCTCCACATAGAATATATATTTTTTTAAGTCCCAAACAACTTGTGAGTGGAGAATCTGATGTTTGTACCTGATTATCAGTAGCCATAGAGCTTGATACTGCTGTTCCATTAAGAAGGAAGTCCTGATAAAGGATCAGTATGGTAAATTAAACAATATAGTCCCTTAAAGGGGATTAACACATGTCATAAAACCTGAAGGGCTAAAGACAGAAAGTGTCAAAACAGAAACAGAACAAAGAGCATACCCTTATCTGTCCCTTTGGTTCCTATTCTTTGTAAAAGCATATTAAAACCAGGACATTCTTAAACCTGAGGTAGTAAAGGGAATAAGGTGCTTTCATTGTATGTAGAAAGTAAATACAAATGAATCTCTTTGTGATCCATACTTCTCCTCCCTCAAAACAAAAATAAATAAATAAGTAAATAAATAAAGCAAAACAAAAACAGATCATCTCAAGATGCAATACATAGGTTGTTTTTTATTTAATTTTTTATTTGGTTTTCTTTATTCCATAAAACATCACCAGGTCCTTACATTTATGAGCACAGATTAATTGGGTCTTTTAAAAATATCTTTATTAAACACCTTGATTATAAACATGATTGTAGTTGGGTTTTTTTTTTTATTTTTATTGTGACCAAAGTGCATTACAAATCTTTCAGTGCATCATCTATGGTACACAGTGACAATGAATGAGGGGCATTCCCACCACCAGTGCTGTCCTCCCTCTGCCCCTGTTCCCAGTATGCATCCCATATCTCCTTCCTTTACCCCCCAGAATGCTAGTGCAACTGGTCTCCACTTTACAGCTTGTTGTAGATTTGCTTAGGTTGACTATTTGATGTCCCATAGAGAAGAACCCATTTTTATCTAGTCAAGCCTATCACTCTCCTATATAAAGTCCTGAAATAGAGAACATTTTCCACTTTCACTAAGTAGAAGCCTAAACAATTATATGCCCTCAACTAATAAATGCTGGTTGGTGAGAAAGCTGAAAAAGCTACACCTCTGACTGAAGCGATTGAACAAGGTGATGTGGTATTATTTTATCTATGCAGTGTGATATTTTTCTCATAGACTAAAAGTAAGCCAGAAGAAGGTATAATATACACAACACTCCTAGTAGACTAAGGAATCATTCTTCTGGGAATAAACCTTTGGAAAAGACACCAGGTATTTTTCTGGAAACACTCAACATTTCTCAGCTCATTCTAATTCTCTAAAGAAGACATGAATAGGCAAATAGATTAACTGATAAACAACAGATCTCAGAAAATACTAAATTAGATGCAGGGACATGTTAAACAATTGATCAAAGAGATGGTCTGTCTGTCATCTAAGAATCATTCTCAAGGCCAGAAGTGCTGGAGATGAATGTTCTCTTTACAGTATCGATCATATTTTTTTACTTGCTCGACTGGTTAAAGAACAGGTTTGATCCTGTCACTAGATTTCTGCAGGGTTAAAATGTGAACAAATTGTAAAAGTGCTGTGCTTCTTTGAATGATCTCCTATTTGGTTATCATTGTTTTTTGAATGAAATTTACTACATGCCATTTATTTTCCTCTTATTTGAAAATCTTTTTTCCCTGACAACAAATCCATTTGATTCTGACTAAAGTAAGCTACAAATTTTATTTATGGTTCTCTTGGCACCTGAACTAGGTAGTTTTTTTTTAAAGGCATGCTTTCAATGTTATCCTGCTGCAAGTGATAAAAGTTCTGTATACTTTTATAATTGAGTTGGTTAAAATACTTTAAAATGCCCTAGCAATGTATTTTAAAGGGTCATAAATATATAAAAAGAAGATGAAAGACGTTGGAGTTTATTTTTGTCATATTTTTATATAAGAAAGGCTTTTAACTGTGCTTCATTACATTTTGTTACAGCCAGATTTACAGTCTGAGATCCATACTGCATACTAAGCTTATAAAGTCTTAGTGCAAACTCCTAAACTTTCTACAAAGTAATATGAGCTGGATAGGTTGTAATATTAAAAATAATAACTGGCTGGAGAGAGCTAATAGGCTTGAGAACATTTTTCGCATGCAAAGGCTCAGGTATACTGTATATTTTCCCCATTATCTTTAGGAGCAACTCCTGAGTTACAGAGCTGGGAGTAGCCCCTGAGCACTGTCAGCTGTGGCCCCAAACAATAATAGATAAATAATAATAGGTAATTAATAAGTAATAATAAATAGGTAATAATAAGTGAGACCCAATTATAGATAAAACATAAGATACAATATACTATTATAGATAAAACATAAAATATAATATACTACTTTAGAGGCCTAGAGAGATATTAGAAAGCTGAACTTGTAAGTGGGCAATCTGGGTTCAATCCCCAGCACCTATAGTTACCCCCAAGTATGCCCAGAAGTGATCTCTGTGCACAAAGCCAGGAGTAAGCCCTCAGCAACAGCAGGTGTGTGCCCCCAACAAACAAAACCAAAAAAACACTACATTAAATAATTTATGCATGTGAAATAAATTGAAACTTACATTTTTATTGTTTTTACTCTTGATTATATGATTCAGAAATTATAACAATCAACAGAAAAATAAGAAAATGTTAGTATCTATAGGTGTGTTATACTACATACAGCATTCATGATAACAAAAAATATCTATTTATTTATTTATTTATTTATTTATTTATTTAGGTTTTTGGGTCACACCTGGCAGGACTCAGGAGTTTCTCCTGACTTTGCACAGAGAAGTTGCTTCTATGGTGGTAGGGTGTTTGCCTTGCACGTGGCTGACCTAGGAGGGACCTCGGTTCAATCCCAGGCATCCCAAGTCAAGAGAAATTTCTCAGTGTGTAGTCAGGAGTAACCCCTGTGCCTCACTGGGTGTACCCTCCAATGAACTCTATCCTGGCAGGCTCGGGGACCATATGGGATGCTGGGATTAGAACCAGGATCCCTCCTGTGTTGGCTGCATGCAAGGCAAATGCCTTACTGCTATGCTATCACTCAGCCCCCCCCCCAAAATAATTATTTATCAAAAGAAACTTATCTAGAATTGTAAAGTAAAAGGTATGCATCTGATATCAAAACTTGTTCATCTATACAAATAATATCTGTAAATTGATTTCATGGGACTGGAGTTAATAGTATAGCATGCATGTTTGTCTTGCATGAGGCCAACCTGAGTACCATGACTGGCACCTCATATGGTCACCAAGCCATAATGATTTCTGACCAAAGAGTCAAGAGTAAGTCCTAGGCATCACCAAGTATGACTCTCCTCACCAACACACATGTCCAAGCACAAAGAACTGTACATTTGACTGAATGTTGATAATGGTACAGCAGTCAGTGAAATGTAAAGATCTCTTCTTTCGGTGATGATTAGAAACATTGCTTAGAAACATCAAAAATGGTAGATGTAATAAGTAGTACACATGTTAGTGAAATATTGTACAGTAAAATTAACATTTCAATGTAGCTTAATGAATCATAGCACAGAGATAAATTCAAGTTATCAAGATCACAATGAAGATGATCTAGAACAGTCTCCACAACTGCCCTATAATATTTAATAATAGTCACAATTTTTTGCACACTTAAAGCTTGGAAACCCCTGACATATTCTTTATTTCTACAATGCCATCTTTTAAGACTATAATAAAAAATACTGCCATCATTGAAAAATTTCAGGAACAACTAAATATAAAAAAGAGGTTTATTGGCAATGAACTCTTTTAAGCTGTGAGGAATGTCCACCAGCATAAGCTGGAGAACAGCTTTGAGGACTAGGGTTTGGCTTCATACTGCAAAATTAGGACTTGAGGGCCGGAGAGATAGCATGGAGGTAAGGCGTTTGCTTTGCATGCAGAATGACAGTAGTTCAAATCCCAGCATCCTATAGGGTCCCCCGAGTCTGCCAGGAACAATTTCTGAGTGTAGAGTGAGGAGTAACCCCTGAGCGCTGCAAGGTGTGACCCCAAACAAACAAACAAACAAAAATTAGGAGGACTTAATTGTAAGCATCTTCTAGTAGGAATCTCATAAACAGTTGTGAGAGAGACGAGCATGCACAACTGAAGAACTTAAAATGAACACACATTCTATGTACAGTAAATGGCAGAAATACATCATTGGTGATGTGCTCCGTTAGCATTTAATGAAAAAGGAGGTGAATTAGAATAAAAAAGGTTTTACAGGACCAGTATAATGTGATTGGGGTTCTATGGTTCCTGTTAGTGCAAAAGTGTCCTCATTTTCTTTCTTTTTTTTTTTTTTGGTTTTTTTTTTTGGGGGGGGGTCACACCCTGCAGTGCTCAGGGGTTACTCCTGGCTCCATGCTCAGAAATTGCTCCTGGCAGGCACGGGGGGCCATATGGGGCAGTGGGATTCGAACAGATGACCTTTTGCATGAAAGGCAAATGCCTTACCTCCATGCTCTCTCCCGGGCCCCTCAGTTTCTTTCTTTACTTTTTAAATTAATACATTTTTAATTGGGCCAGTGAGATACACAGCTACAAAGTTGTTGATAACTGAATTTCAGACATATAATGTTACTTTTTTTATTGGAGTTAGAATCAAATGTATTTATCCATGAAAAATGGCAGTACAGTTGACAGAATAGATACTCAGTAAATATCTTTTTTTTTTAACTTTTTTTGGGGGGGGAGTCACACCCGGCAGTGCTGAGGGGTTACTCCTGGCTCCATGCTCAGAAATTGCTCCTGGCAGGCACGGGGGACCATATGGGGCACCGGGATTTGAACCGATGACCTTTTACATGAAAGGCAAAACGCCTTACCTCCATGCTATCTCCCGGACCCTCAGTAAATATCTTAATCCCCGTCATCTTTGCAGGTTTTCATAGTAATCATTGTCTCCACTGTAACAGCTTAAAGATCTTATTATTAAACATTAATACATATGCTAATTATCTCCCATGATAGTGAACCACTTTGAACATTCATAGTCTTCCATCTCTTCACCTGTGCATATTTCCTGCTAACAGAGTCCCCAGTTTCCTTACTGCTTTTTTAGCCCCCTGCCTCTATGGCAAGCAATTAACTTTTCTCTCTCTTCTCTTATCTCTCTTTCTATCTTTCCTTTTCTTTTATGCATTGTGGTTTGCGATATTGTTACTGATGGGGCATCTTCCTTTCAGCACCTAGTTCTTTTCCAGACTGATCTTTTCCAACGATCATTGTCATAGTGGTCTATCTCTGCCCTGACTGCACTCCACCGCTATTTGCAGCAGGTTTCTCAACATGGAATAGTTCTAGCCCTCATCTCTATTGTCTTTGGGTAGTATTATTACCATACTATTTTTCATCTTATTAATTACTGTGATCATTGTATATCTTCTTCCTCTCCCTCTGACTCATTTCACTCAACATAATACTATCCATATACATGTATGTATAAACAGATGTCATGACTCCATTTTTTTCTAACATATACATAGTATTCCATTGTGTAGTTGTAGTATAGTTTCTTTATCAATTAATTTGTTCTCGGGCTCTTGAGTTGTTTCCAGATTATGACTATTGTGAGTAGTGCTACAATGAACATAGAAATGAAAGGGCTTTTATACATTGTATTTTGGGGTCCTCTAGTGTGTATTTCCAGGAGTGGTACTGTTGGTTTGAATAGAAGCTCAATTTCCTGTCTTTTCAAGTATGTCCATATTGTTTTCCAAACACTACGGAAACTAGTCTTAATTCCATTCTGGTAGACTATAAGCCAACCTACAATCTCACCTTCAGAGAATGAGTCACTTTTTCCTCCAAATCCATGCCCAAACGATTGCTATTGATTGGTGGGTTTTGTGGCTTTTGTCTTTGTTTTTGGGTCACAACCAGAGGCACTCAGGGGTTACTCCTGTCTCTGTGCTCAGAAATCACTCCTGGCAGGCACAGGGGACCATATGGGATACCAGGATTGCCATCATTCATTCTGAATCAGCTGCTTGCAAGGCAAATGCCTTACAGCTGTACTATCTCTCCAGCCCCTGGTTGTTTTCTTTTAATGTATGTTACTCTCTGTGGTATGAGATTTCATTGTGGCTTTAATATGCATCTATCTAATTATTACTGATGTGAAGCATTTTTTTCATACACTTTTTGACCATTTGTAATTCTTCTTTGAGGAAATTTCTGTTCATTCCTTCTCCCCATTTTCAGATTGAATTGTATTTTTTTTCTTGTTAAGCTCTGTAAGTGCCCTATATATCTTAGATATTACCCCTTATGTGATGGTAGTAAGTGAATAATTTCTCCCAATCCATGGGAAATCAGCTTCTCTTGAGGTGGACCTCATCACATCAGACACTACAGGAATTCGAACAATAATCAGAGATTACTTTGAGAATACTTATGCCATGAAATGAAAGAACCTAGGAAAAATGGATATATTTTTGGACTCCTATAACCACCCAAAGCTGAACCAAAATGATTTGAAATACTGAATAGAGCTATCACTACCGAAACATTGAAATGATAATAAAATAAGAAAGACTCTAGCCTGGGCTTTGGCCTAGGATTTGTACAATAACCAAGATCTCTAATTCCAGAGATCTGACTTTGACAACTGTGACTGAGCAGAACTTCTGGAACCATAATCAAAGACTCTATCCTAGGCTTCGTTCTAAGATCTGTGCAAAAACCAAGACCACAAATTGCAGAAGACTAATTACAATAACAGTGATGGAACAGAATTTCTAGAACTGTAAAGAAAAACTCTATCCTAGGCTTTGTCCTATGATCTGTGCAAATATCGAGATCCCTAGTTATCATCCACGACTGAGCGGAAAGTTTCCGGCACCATAAAAATACCTTGGGGTGTGAAAATGAGAGTGTATGAGCCTGTAGTTGTTCCCATGACACTGTGCTTCAAGGGCAGAAAAAACCCTGTATCTCTTAGACCAAGGGAAAGATAAAACAGAAAAAAAGGAAACACAAAACCTTGTCACACCAGCCCTCCTTTCTCTCTTTCTCTTTTTTTATATTCTCATGGTTATTATTTGGTTGTTGTTTATTTTTTGTTATGTTGTTCTTTTTTGCTGGTTTTTGGTGTTTTTTTGGTTCTTTGTTTTGTTTTGTTTTACTTTTTTATGTTTTTCTTCTTTTTTCCATTCTTCTTTTGAATTGATATTCATAACCTCTAGATGGACTCCTCCCAGTGTTTTCTTTTTTTCTTTTCTATTTTTTTCAAACTGAACCACATAACTTGAATAATCTTGTTCCGCCTCATAAATTGAGGGGGAAAATGGATAGTACCAGGACCAAACAGTCTTATGAACATTGAGAAGAAATAAAAAATGATCAGACTTAAACACCAAACCCAAAATCAAAGACAACAGAATTGACACCCAATCAAAAACAAACTATACAGAGAAGGGACCAGTTACACTAGTAGTCCAGAGGGCAAAAGAGGGAGATATAGGATGCATGCTTGGAACAGGGGTAGAGGGAGGACAACACTGGTGGTGGGAATGCTCCTGATTCATTGTCTATTGTCATTGACTTTGGCTTGGGTTTTTTTTTTTCTGACCTTTCTTTCCATCCAATCAAACTGGGACTACTTGGTCCCTGGACCCCATTCACATTTTTTCCTTTTCTCAATTTGTAGAAAGGCATAGAATATGTGTAATTGTACCACATCTTCATGATCCACTCATCTATTGTTGGACATCTAGGTGGACTCAAAGCCTTAGTTATTGTACTGAATGCTGCAATAAATAGTGGTATGCATACATTCTTTTGGATGAATGTTTTTCTGTCCTGGGGGTAAATACCCAAAAGAGAGATTACTGGGTCATATAATAATGATTTTACTGAGAATCCCCCATACTGTTTTTATAGGGGTTGGACCACACAGCATTCTCACCAGCAGTGTATAAAAATTCCTTTCTCACCACATCCCCACCAACAGAAATTTTTCCCATTATGTTTGATATATGCCATCCTCACTGATGTAAGATATTGTCTCATTGTTGTCTTCATTTGGATATCCCTAATGATAATTGATGATGGATATTTTTCATGTGTTTGTTGGTCATCTGTTGGTATTCTTTAGAGAAGTCAGTTCATTTCCTTTCCCCATTTTTTAAATTTTTTTAGTTTGTGGAACTAACCTTTATGAGCACTTTGTATATATCCTAGCTAACAAACCTTTATCTGATATGTTGAGTGAAAAAATATTTTCCCAACAGTTACCTGTCTTTTAATTTAAGCCTGTGTTTCTGTTGCCATACAGAAAGTTTTTAGTTTGATGTAGTCCCACTTATTTAGGTTTGATGGTACAGCACTTGCCATTGACATCCTATCTACAAAGACTTTTTTGAGGTGTAATTCTTAAAGAGTTCTGCCTATGTTTTCCTCAAAAAATCTTATGGTTTCAGTTCTGATCTCAAGGTGTTTATTTCATTTTGAATTGATTTTTGTGTAAGGTGTGAGATATGAATCCATCTTTATTTTTCACATGTGGTTATACATTTGTTCCAACACCATTTTGTACAGGAAACTGTTTTTGTTGTACTTCAAATTCTTGGTTTCTTTGTCAAACATTATTTTTCCATATACTTGGATATATGTCACTGGATGTTCTATTATGACTCATTGGTCTAAAACTCTGTCTTTGTTCCAGTACCATGCTGTTTTGATCACTATGGCTTTATAGTAGAGCTTCAAGTTAGGTGAAGTGCTGCAACCCAGTTTCTTGTTTGTTTGGTTTTTGCTTGTTTTTTTTTTAACTATTAATTTATCTATCCTGGTCTTTTATGATACCACACAAACATTATAATTGATTGTTCTAAGTTCTTGAAGAATGATGTCTGTATTTGAATAAGAATTGCAGTGAATCTATATAGTAGTTTAGGTAAGATGGTCATTTTAATCATATTGATTCTTCTGAACCGTGAACAATAAAGAATCTTCCATTTCCTTAGGTCCTCTTCAATTTCTTTCTGTAGTGTTTTGAGGTTTTCATGGTATAGGCTCTCACCTCTCTTGTTATGTTGATTTCTAGATACTTGATAGTTTTACGTACTATTTATTTTATTTTTGGTTTTTGTTTGTTTGTTTGTTTGTTTTGGGCCACACCCAGCAGCATTCAGGGGTCACTCCTGGCTATGCTCTCAGCAATTGTCCCTGGTGTGGGGGACCATATAGGACTCAGGAGAATAAAACCACAGTCTATCCTAGGTCAGCCACCTGCAAGGCAAATGCCCTACTGCTGTGCCATTACTTTGGCCCCATATACATTATTTTAAATGGAATAGACTCTTTAATCCCTTTCTCCTCTGAGTTGTGATTTGTATAAAGGAATAAAGCTGTCTTTTGTGTGTTGAATTTGTAGCTGGACATTTTGCTGTATTGCTTTTTTGTTTCTAGGAGCTTATCTGTGAACTCTAGGGTTTTCAATGATCTCATCATAACATCTACAAATATGGACAGTTTGACTTCCTCTTTTCCTATTTGAACTCCTTTGATTTCCTTCTCTTGTCTGATTGCTATTGCTAGAACTTCTTCTTTTTTTTTTTTTTTTTTTTTTTGGTTTTTGGGCCACACCGGATGACGCTCAGGGGTTACTCCTGGCTATTCGCTCAGAAGTCGCTCCTAGCAGGCACGGGAGACCATATGGGGAACCGGGGGATCGAACCACGGTCCATTCTAGGTTAGCACAAGGCAAGGCAGGCACCTTAACTCCAGCGCCACCGCCTGGCCCCTATTGCTAGAATTCTAATACTAAGTTGAATAAGAGTGGAGACAGTGGACAGCCTTGCGTATTGCCTGACCTTAGTGAAAATCTTTCAGATTTTCATGGGTAAGCATAATGTTGGCTTTGGGCTTCTTATTGATGGCTGTTACTATCTTGAGGAAGGTTCTTTCCACCCCTATCTTGCTGAGGGTTTTCATTATCAATGGTTGTTGGATTTTGTCAAATGCCTTCTCTGCATAGATCAATATGATTATGTAGTTTTGGTCCTTTTTTGTTGATGTGGTGTATGATGTTCATGATTTTCCTGTTGAATCATCCTTGCATTCCTAGGATTAAACCCATTTGGTCATAATATATCATCTTTTTGATGTGCTGTTGGATTCAATTTGCTAAGATTTTATTGAGTTTTTGCATGCTCAGTAGTGAAATTGGTCTGTAGTTTTTTTCTTGGTGGTATCTTTGTCAGTGTTGATAATGACCATGATATTAGCTTCATAAAAGGAACTAGAAAGAATTCCTCTTTTTGATGTTTTGGAAGAGTCTAAGGATCAAAGGTAGTAACTCTCCTCTGAATGTTCGATAGAATTCACCTGCTAAACCATCTAGTCCTGGACTTTCATTCTTGGGGAGTTGCTTAATTACTGTTTCAATTTCCTTAGTTGTGATTGTCCTGTTTAGGCTTTCTAATTTCTCCATATTAAGTCTCAGGGGATGATATTTTTCCAGCAATCTGTACATAGGATAGGGAGGCCACAGGAGGCAAATGAAGGCAGAAAACAAGGGACCAAGATGAGGAAAAGACCAAGAAACACTGGTTAAGGTCACTTTCTCACTTGTGGTCCAGTAAGACTCTTCATACTAATAGATATAAACACAGCAATAGATTTACTTTTAAATGTTTTAAAATTGATATCATTGTGTCCAATTGCATCTTTTCTTCTTGACTCATTTTAGCTTCCCTCACATATTTCATTATTTTGTTTGTTTGTTTTTGGGCCACACCCAGTGACACTCAGGGATTACTCCTGGCTATGACCTAAGAAATGGTTCCTGGCTTGGGAGACAATATGGGATACTGGGGGATTGAACTGTGATCCATCCTAGGCTAGTGCAGGCAAGGCAGATGCCTTACCCCTTATGCCACTGCTCCGGGCCCACATATTTCATTCTTTTCTGTTTGGATTTCTCTTGGGTTGAGGGCTCAAAGACTTTCAGTGTTATTTCTGATTCTGTGCTCAGGAATCATTCCTGGTGATGTTCACATACCATATTTTGTACCTGAGATTGAAACAGGGTCAACTGCATGTTAAGGCAAACATTTTATTATCTCCTGTATTATCTCTCTGATCCTATTTCTATACTCTTTGGTAGGACAAATTTTTCTTAAAGACTGCATAAGAGTACTCATTGGATAAAATTGTATAGGATGGGGCCCGGGAGATAGCATGGAGGTAAGGCATTTGCCTTTCATGCAAAAGGTCAGCGGTTCGAATCCCGGTGCCCCATGTGGTCCCCCGTGCCTGCCAGGAACAATTTCTGAGCATTGAGCCAGGAGTAACCCCTGAGCACTGCCGGGTGTGACCCCCCAAAAATTGTATAGGATATAAACTTTCCAATTTTTCTGTTCATCTTGGTTAAATATATTGGGAATTAGTCTCTTCGCTGGAGTGAAATTGCTCTTCTAAAAACCATATGTATATTTATATATAGTACTTATGTAAGGTATTTTCAAATATCATCAATAAAAAATCCAAAACTCTATCCAAAAATGAGAAGAGGAAGTGAACAGATATTTCTCTGATAAGGACAGATGAATTAGCCAAAAATAAGATGAAAGAATGCTCATTATTACATACTTTAAGGAAATCCAAAGAAGACAAAAAGCAGATATTATTCATAAAAGTAAGGCATATATCAAAAACTAGGAATAATCTGTATTAGCAGGAATTTGATTAAAAAGGAATTCTTATTTACTGTTGGTGGAAATGCTGTTTAGTTCAAAACAGTATAAGAAAATTAAGAATAGAGCTGTCATATGACTCAGTAGCTCAATTTCTTATCTGTACTCCCAGGGTCCAAAATATTCATTCAAAAGTGCAAATGGCACCATTATTTATTGCAGCACTTAGCACAATAGTTAGACTACGGACTCAAGCTAGGTGTCCAATGACAGATAAGTGTATCATGAAGGTATGGAATACTTTCAGTGGAATTCGATGTAGCGGCAAGGAAAGATGAACTCGTGCAATGTCCTTCAATGGAACTGAAGAATATCTTGTTAAATGCACTCTTAGGAAAAAGGATGAATACCATATGATTTAAATTAAATACAGTATATAGAATAACAGATGGGGAAAGTATCAAAAGGAGGATGCCTAGATAACCCCTGACTCTAGATTATAGAAATGAGAAAGCAGAGAAGAAAAGAGGGAGGACTGAAAAGGGATGAGCTAAAGGTAACATGAGCAGGGGCAGGAACCTCTGGCACATCTATGGTGTAGAGGTATGGTAAATGTATGGATTTAATCCACAGCACCAATAACAACATACGCGTTAGATCCAAACAGCAGTAACCACACTTTAAAATAAAAACAGTGCCTGTCTAAGAGATTGGCTGTGAGGTGGGAGGGAAGCTGGGAACACTATGGAGAGAAGTTTGCACGGTGTTAGGGCTTGATGCTGGAGCATTACAGAGTTGAAAATCTGGTATAAATAATTTTGTGGGCCAAATTGATAGCAAAGCAATAGAGTGCTTGCCTTGCATGCTGCCAACCTGGTACAGACCCAGGTTCGATCCCTGACATCCCATCTGGATGCCAGGAGAGATTTCTGAGCAGAGAGCCAGGAGTAATACCTGTGCACCTCTGGGTGTGTCCCAAAAATGGAAAAATATATGTATATATACATATATATCTGTAAATCATGGTGCCTTAATCTTAAAGATAATTAGAGTATATTAAAATAAATAAATAAATAAAAATAGAAAAGTTCAGGAAAACTGTAGAATATTATTTTTTCCTTAGAAGATTAGTAGAAACCTCAGGCCCACTAGAAGTACTGGAACTACAGAAGAGAAATGTACTTTAAGAGACTTGGAGGGCACTGCTGCCCTCTCTAGCCAGAAGTCGAGGTGTTCCACTGGCCCAGTCTGCTCTGCGACTCTTTTGTCCTGCTTGGCAATTTGTGCTTGTTAATCATTCACCTCAAGGATTTCTTAAAGAGTATTTATTCCCAAAATAGAGATGTGGAAGTTGGTTTATACCACTGGGCAATAATTCCATCTGCTGTAACTTTCCCATAGGACTCCATCTGATCAATGTCACTGTTGTTGAGATTATACAAGTGAACCAACTATAGAGTGGAATTTCCCTCCTGGCTGCCTCCCTGCTGTGTTCGTGTACTTTGTAACCTGAGGAGAAGTTTCCATGAGGAAGCAGAGTGTACATTGAGGCTACTGAGTGATGTATGGAAGATTTCAAACACAGAAGCTGCCTTTAGACTTGAAAAAAGAAAAAACACTTTGTTGTGCCCAGGACTGACCAGTGCAAGTAGAATGCTAGATGTTTTCCTTAACTGAGGTACTGGCAACACTGTTTCCCTCATCTAAGACCCTTACAAGATGCTCACTGTTTGCCATTCTGACATACCTATGGCTACAGAACTACCAAAATATCACAACCCAAAAGGGATTTTTCAGCCCTCAGCAGTGATGTTCACTTGCGAGCCATGTGAGCAACATTCCTGACCTAGAAAAAAAGATTTTCTACTATACTGATGCTTGCCTAAAAGTAATCTCAAGATAAACAGAATATGAGCTAATCATCCTGTATCTCTGGGTAATATTTAAACTATTTCAAAGAAAATCACATAGATTTTTTTCTGTACTTTTTCTTGAGAAAAAATCCTTTGTTCAAAACAATGACACACAAAAAATGGTGATACAAAAAATTCTTTGTATCATCAAAGATATTTGATTTAGTATGTATTGTTCTCCCTGGTTTATAGTAGCTGAAGTTTTTCCTTTATGCTATCTTTTTTACTTCAGTGCTATTGTGAAAAGTAATATAGTTATATGAACATTTCTAAAATATACCACTTTATAGAATTGCAACAAGGAAACGTTGACTAATAAATTATTAACGATTCATTTATATAAAAGTATATTTGGCAGATTATTGATATTTATATTTATTTACTTTATAAAAGAATTATCTAAAATCTAACAAGATCTAAAGTTGAGGGTCTTGCTTTGGTACTCGTGCTTTGACACAGAGGATGCATAAAATTCCCTTTCCATTTACCTCTGGAGTCTACCTGGTTCCAAATGAAGAGAAATTTTGATCATAAGCACACAGAAATCAGGAAAGTCTCCTTGATACCCACAGCCGGCATTAAAACATTTTCCTGGGGCCCGGGAGATAGCATGGAGGTAAGGCGTTTGCCTTTCATGCAAAAGGTCATCGGTTCGAATCCCGGTGCCCCATATGGTCCCCTGTGCCTGCCAGGAGCAATTTCTGAGCATGGAGCCAGGAGTAACCCTTGAGCACTGCCGGGTGTGACCCAAAAACCAAAAACCAAACCAAAACAAAACAAAACATTTTCCTTCTTCTCTCTAAAGTGAAATTGCATTGCAGGAACCTGAAAAGGCCAATTTGAGGTTGGATATTAGAATCCTGTTTATCTTGAATAGTCCTCATGTTCTGTGCCTGATCCAGGAAAATGAATAGGCAATACTAATGAATTAATAGGTAAAGCTAAAACCATAAAGAGAAAGGTCCATTTATTTATTTTAATTTGCTGCTTTTTTTCCGTTGACATTTTAGTCTTAGATGTTTGTAATGTTAAACTGATTGTCATTCCCACAAGGAGCTAATAATTCCGTGTTAGTTAAACTAGCATATACAAGAAACTTAATGCATGATATACTAATAAAACAATACCTAGAGAAAAGATTTTTAACCCTGTCTTGATGCAAGAAGGATAACATTCTGAGAAATCAATTGATATCCTGTATATATTTAGTTAGAAAATGAAAATAACAAGAGATATATGCAGGCCTTCTTAGATTTGTCTGTTATTCACATTAAGGCTACAGTTAGCAGCCATTCGCCACCATCCTCAACCTTTTAGATCCCTATATGCATTTTTACATGATACAGAAAAAGAGGGGGAGAAATCCCTGAAGTAATGAGTGTGGGAATCTAGAAGTTATTCTGATTTCTAGTGAAAATAGATTGTATAAAGATTATTTTCTTCTGTACTTGAAATCAAATTGGCAAGAAACAAAACTTACAGGGTCTTTGTTTGCATTTTCTTGGGTATCTATAATAATACACCATAAATTGTGTGACTTAAAAACAAAAATACTTTGTTTTCACGCTGGAGGTTAGAAGTCTAAAATCAAGGAGTCTATAGAATTCCTTTCCTCAAAGAAGAAATAAAGATGACCAAAAGGCATATGAAAAAATGCTCCACATCACTAATCATCAGGTAGATGCAAATCAAAACAATGAGGTACCTACCATCTCACACCACAGAGACTGGCACACATTTCAAAGAACAATGACATTTTTTTCAAAGTCGACTGAGATTTCTCTTTAAGGCTTCTCGCTTTGGTTAGTAAATGACTTTCTCTTTCTTCTCCTCACTCTTTCCCTTGTGCATTTATTTCCCTACCAAATGTTTTTCCCTATCAAATGTTTCCTTTTGATAAAACTAGCTGGATAAAAACTAACATACCCTCATCCTAACTATAGAGACTGTCTCCAAACAAAGTGACAAACTGAGGTGCTAAGAGAACCCTCACACATCTTTTGGGTGGGATGAAGTAATACGTAATACAATTCAGCCCATAAAAGAATTTGATCTCCCATTTGTCAGAAAATAAGAGGTAGTGGCCTCTAGTGAGAGAGAGGCCTCTTGATTGCATTTCATTCACCACTTAATGACTCCTCTAGTCACACTTGGCTGTGAACTAAGCACTGAGCAAGCACTGAAAGTAGCTCAGAGAATATGTCATTGGTGACAGTGTAAGATGAGAGACTGAAATGCTCCTTCAGCTGACAGCTAGCTTCACAGCCTATTTCCTATATGAGACCTCATGAAAGACATTGTACTGGTATCTCCTTCTTCCATGTTTCAGCTCCACTGACAAAACAGCCAGAATCTTTCCACACAGGGAAGTGGTACTAAGGCTGGGTTTTTGCTATATAATATCAAAGGCTGCTTAAACAGGAACAATAAAGGGGATTTTCTCCTCTTCATTCTTCAGATCCAGTAAATCTCTAACAACTGCTTTCCACGGAGCTGTACTTATCTTTCAAACTGTGATAAGTTGTTCTCCCTCCGTTGCTCATGTTAGCCTTCACATTTTGCCTGGGTGGCATGTCTGATAAATGTAATTTTGAAATGCATCACCTGCTAACATAGAGCATGGGATCAAATCCCAGTGCCACGTTTAGTGCCAAAGAGATTCAGGTGCAAATTTATCTGGAAGTATCTCCAGAATTCAAGGACAAGCATTCTTAATAATAGGATTCTGAAAGCTCACAAGAAAAAAGATAAGAGAGATCTCTGGGGCCAAGCTGGTGGTAAATATCCTTTTGTTATATTTGTAGATAATGTGCTTGAGATTTATTTTGTGACTTGAACTGTTGTGGCAACAGGGTGAATGAGGAAACTAAAATCAATTTGAAAATGCCTAAATGAGTAAGAGTTTTATTTTATGGAGGGGGCACACATGAGCACCCAAACATGTGCTAGTTCAATGTCTGATCCTGTGTAAAACATCCTTTCCCTTGATATCTGCTCACCTGCAGTGAACAATAACTTGATCTTAGCCTTATGTTATTCTCTATCTAGTGTATAATTTCTAGCTTAAAAGTTGCAGCGAGTGAAGCCAATCACTTGCTGGGGCTTGCTTTCATGTAATCTGTAGCTGGATTTCTCTAGAACTATATCCCAGGGACCCCCTACCCCTGTCTCATTGTGCTATGGTCACAATCATATATGTGAGATCCCTGTTGTCCTGATATCTGGGCACAGGTAAGGGGACCAAGAAAGAGAATAAGGAAGATGAAGAGAAAGCTTGATTTCCTGGTTGAGGGCTTCCATTTTTCTGCTCTTATCCTCCATCCCCAGTCCTTCCATTACTCGACAAAATTCATCTCATTATTCATTACTTGACAAAATGCCTTTTCAGTGTGCGATAATTAAAGTGATCAATTTAACTAGTTCATCTGGTGCTCCATTCTTGTACTTCACAAAATCAGTTGAATTTATATTTTACTTTAGGACCCAAGGAGGAATAGTTCTTAAAAGCAGGATATTTCTTAGTAGTGGAGTGCAGTCATAGATACCCAAATCCTCCAATCTTTGCTCCTTGTATTGACTTGATGTTCTTTTCCCAACAAGTGTTCTATTTGGAGCTTTCTGTCTCCCTGGTTATGGACAATCAAAATAATCTTATCTTTGACAATAAGAATCATTCCTGAGTCTCACTGATAAGATCTAACCAATAGACCCAACTGATAAACCATGCCAGAACACACTGTAAATATCTACAGAACGATGAACATTTAGTCATTGTTATATTTACATAGTTATACTTAGAGTCACAGTTGTTATTTCACAAGCTTCGTGTGTATTTTTAAAACCCATCCATAATTTGACACCATTATCGATTATACCCATAGACTGTTTGCACTTATGACTCCATTTTTTTCTAAAAGTCTTAGAAAAGATAGAGATGCTTTGAAATTTCATGGGGACATTTCACATACCAGGTGCTACAGGCAAGAGAAGTTTTTTCCATCTCAGGTGAGAATATTCATTTCATTCTCCCATCATCTGACAATGCACAACAATCTACCAGACCGTATAGGACAGGAAATTGCCATTCCCCAAGATTTGACCCCATGTATTTTTTTCTAACAGTTTTATATTTTGGTTTTGGGCCACACCTAACCATGTCCCCAATGCTTTGTTACTTGCTGGGAATTGCAGTTGCTCCTGGCATTGCTCAAGGGAGCATGAAGGATATGGGTTCAACACAAGACTCTCACATGTTTTTTTTGTTTGTTTTGTTTCATTTTGTTTTTGTTTTTGGGCCACACCCGGTGACGCTCAGGGGTTACTCCTGGCTATTTGCTCAGAAGTTGCTCCTGGCAGGCACGGGGGACCATATGGGGAACCGGGGGATCGAACCGTGGTCCGTCCTAGGTTAGCACAGGGACCTTACCTCCAGCGCCACCTCCCGGCCCCAAGACTCTCACATGTTAAGCATGTGATCCAAGCACTTTGAAACACTTCTCTAATTCTTCCCCTCATTTTAAAAGCAAATTATTTTTCATTGAACAACATGAAGGCTTTACTCTTTCCTTTGTTTTAATTCAAGAGTTTGCTAAATATTTCTCTATTTGGGGGGAAGAATTTGGTGTAGCTACTGTTGTGTAGATGGTAGGAGGCAATTCCCAATGCCTAGGAATTGAACTGAGGACTTGAGACACATTGGTGTGATTTGTCACTTGAACCACATACCAACCCAATATTTCTCTTTCTTTATTTAATATACAGCAACCAAGAGATTTTTTTTCCTCCTTGGAAAAAGATTCCTATAAGATCACCACAAAGAGAAGTAAGTGCAGTTAGAGTAGAGGAGGGCCTACTAGGACAGTGATAGCTGGAACTGATCGATTTGAGCAAGAACTCAGTGCTGAAAGGAAAAAAAAGTGACTTGCAAGGCAATAACAATACAAGGCATTAACGATAGTGCAGACCACAGTTTCAAAAGGCAAAAAAGAGACAGAGAGTGAGAGCGAGAGAGAAGCAAATTGCCTGCCCTAGAGATAGGAGGGAAAGGGAAGAGTATAGAAGGGAAACGTGGGACATCGGTGGTGGGAAGGGTGCACTGGTGAAGGATGGTGTACATTGTATGATTGAAACCCAACAATGAACAATTCTGTAGTCACAGTGCTTTTCTTTTCTTTTCTTTTCTTTTCTTTTCTTTTCTTTTCTTTTCTTTTCTTTTCTTTTCTTTTCTTTTCTTTTCTTTTCTTTTCTTTTCTTTTCTTTCTTTCTTTCTTTCTTTCTTTCTTTCTTTCTTTCTTTCTTTCTTTCTTTCTTTCTTTCTTTCTTCTTTCTTTCTGAGGGGGGGGATTCACATCTGGCAGAACTCAGAGATTATTCCTTTCTCTGCGTGCAGAAATTGCTCCTGGCGAGCTCTAGGGATCTTAGGGGATGCCGGGAATCAAACGGGTTTGTCTCAGGTTGGCTGTGTGCAAGACAAATGCCCTGCTGCTATGCTGTCTCTCCGGTCTCTTATAAACAGTGCCTAAATAAAGCAATTATTTTTTAAAAATTTCCCCCAAAGATGAGGATTCCTATAACTCTATATGTTGTTGGTGTTATTTTCAAGAATTATTTGTATGAACTAAAGTATATTGTTCCAACTTTTGCTACCAACAGGGTAAAATATTTTGCTATATTCACCCAATTCTTCATATTTCAATGATTTCTCTATCGAATTTAATTTACTCCAGAGTTTCTGATAAGGCATGAGTGAATAAGAAAGATATGAGGTAGAGGAAAAGTACAGCGATGAGAAAAGTGACATTTAACTGGTAATCTGCTAACCTGTGAATCATGGAAGTTTTATGATGTTTCTGTATTTATAATAAGTTGATTCATCTTGTCTCCTTATACACATTCGGGGTAGGTTATGTACTATGATTTATTGAACATTAAAGAAATGATCCCACTGTGAGAGCAAAAAGAATGCACATGAGTTTTCTCATGTATATTTTATCAAATCAATAGAAAAAAACACTGGCTTTGAAGGGGAATGATATTTATGAAGAAACCATATATTAGATTTCCCTAAGGGGTATTTTTGATAACAGCACCACTCCAGAACTGGGCGCACAGCCCTGAAGATGCATAAAATAGTCAGTCTTGGCATACGTTGTGATGAGCTGTAAGTATTGAAGAAAAGCAAATTTATGAGTAGTAACTGTTAAGTAATATACAAAATATACCAAATAATTTCACTTAATTCCCCAAAGGAAAAATATAATGAGTGAGGAAAAGAATTAATATACACATTTGTGTGTCTTTTGAATCATGTTTCTTAGAAGTCAGGTATAGATAACTCAGAATATGTAACAGTAAAGTGAAAGTTATCTTGATCTGCAAGTTTCCTTATATTTTTAATAAAAAATCTGCTTTTTATATAATCATTAGTGGTATCTTATTATTCAAATATCCAACAGACATCATAGCATCATAACATAAAGACATCATAACAATTTCATACCGAAAATATTTTAAATCTAATATTTGAATAATAACACATCAAGTTAAAATAAAAGTAAAAAATAAATGGTACAAAAAGAAAATATGATGGGCTAGTAGCAACTAGTCCATAAATAGGGATAAAACCTTAAGTTTGAAGGTCCTATTTGAATTATTGCCCTAATAACAATATACTATTTCCTCTATAGGTTATTTATAACAAGGCTAAAACGAAATTGATTATTTCTAGAGTTGACTGATGATAAGTCTAGCATATTATAGTTTTTAAGTGTCATATTTGGTACTGTTATTATTAGTTTGCTAATTGAGAATCAATTCCAGGTCATGCAGACGAGGCATACACATCATTATTGAGCCACTCATTTATAAATTCTTGGTTTGGGGCCATTCCTAGTAGTGTTCAGCACTTACTTCTGTCTATATGATCAGGGATAATCCTGAAAGGCTTGGGAGACCATTTGTCATGCTATGGATCAGATGTGGGTCACCTGTCTGTCTGGAAAGCACCTCACCTATTAAACTGGCTTATTTATTTTTTTCTTTTTATTTAAACACCACCATTTATTTTTTTCATAAAATAAAGTATGAATTGGATCACAGTGAGGTACACAGTTACAAAGCTGTTTGTGATTGGCACATTTCCTGCCACCACTTCCCTCTTCCCACACTCGCTCTCTTCCCTACCTGCCTCTATAACCGATATTTTTATATTTTTATTCTCTCTCTCTCACTTTCTTTCTCTCCTTTTTATTCCTTTTAGACAGAGTGTCTTGCAATAGTGTTACCAAAGGGTTATCATGCATATCACTTTACTTCCTTTCAGCACCCACTTTTTGTTCAGAGTGATCATTTCCAACTATCACTGTCATGGTGATTGGACCCTTCTCTGCCCTGAATGCACTCCCCAACTATTTGTGTCAAGCTTCCTACCATGGACATGTCCTCCTGGCCCTAATCTCTATTGTCTTGGGAATTATTCCCATACTATCTTGCTTTATATTTTTATAGTCCACAAAAGAGAACCATCAAACTATGTCTATCCCTTTCCCTCTGAGTCAATTCAGCATACTACTCCCCATGGTCATGTAAATGTGAGAACAGATGAGTAAATAAAGAAACTATGATGCATTTATACAGCGGAATACTTCACTGCACAACTCTTAGGAAAAATAAAGTTGCTGAACCATTTAATGCTATCTTTAGTAATATGGAATAGTTGGGCTGGAGAGATAGTACAGGAATTAGGGCATGCCCTTAACACAGAGCTAGGGCAAGAACTAAGCATGACCAATGATAACCCAAATACACAAACAGACACACAGACACACACACACATAAATAGCCCAAAGTGAAACTGCACACAACAACAAACCACCCTCAGAATTTGAAGCTACTAGAAAAAAATTCAATTTCCATGGCCAAGAACTCTATTATCAGACAATCCTAAAACTATTTTTTTGGTAATCCAATCATAACTTAAGAGTGTGTGAGAGTTTTCCCCACAATTCTTGGGGGTCTTCTGGCTATACAGTATGGCGTGGTGCTTGGAGGCCTCCAGGACTGCACCTATTTGTGCTCAGTGGCCATGTGATGCAGGGAAAGTAATGGACCTAGGTTGGCTAAGGCATGTTTCTTAAATCCTGTGCTATCTTTGTGTCTCTGAAACTTTTTTTCAAAATAATGAATTAGGATATGGGAAGATGACTCACATGATTGATATATAGGAGGCTCAAGTTTAATCCTTGAGCCTCATGTGGTACTCAAGTACCACAGGGAAGCCAAATTGCTGAATAGCAATCTGTGAAGAGCCTCTGAGAGCCACCAGGTTTATCCCCAGAACAAAACTAAAAAGCAAATCATAAAATTTTTAAATAAATACCATATTAAATACTCTACATGTTAAGGGCTATTTAAAACACTAGAAGTCAACAGTCATGAAGATCATGAAGGTTTCAGGAACTACCACTAACAATGTCTATTGTCATGACCACAAATTTTGTGTCCCCTAGCAGCCTTTCTGTGGTGAGACCCAGCCCTACATAAAACTGTCTACATTTCTGTAATGATCTGAGTTTCTGCATCTGTGCATATATCCATTCACGAAGGAATCAGTATTGTGCTGAATGCTAACGGTAGAAACTGAAAATCTGAGATTTCCAAAATTGTTTCAAGCAATGGGAACAGATATTCAAGGAGATACAGCAGACAATAGTGCTGATTGCATTAATGTTTCTGGAGTTTATTTGAAATTAAACCCTGTAAAAATGTATATAAAACTGACTTCAAGTGGTATCATAGTAGACCAGGGGTCTCAAACTCAATTTACCTGGGGGCCGCAGGAGGCAAAGTTGGGGTGAGGGTGAGGCAGGGCTCATAAGGAATTTCACACA